>CM019928.1:3249172-3299172 GCA_009764595.1 Geothlypis trichas
GCTCCAACCTGGCCTTGGACACTTCAGAGATCCAGGGGCAGCCACAGCTGCTCTGGGAATTCCATCCCAGCCCCTCTCCACCCTCCCAATATCGCTCAGGCAGTGCAAAACCACTGTCCATATAAAAAATCCCTATCCGTCCCTTTTATCATCCCCTTGAGGCACTGGAAGGAGCTCTCAGATCCCCCTGGAGCATTTCCTCCTCCCACAGCTCTCCCAGCCTGGCACTGCTGCCCCAGAGGGACCTGAAGGTGCTGCAGGGAGCTGGGAGCCCTCAGGGCTTTCTCCTGTGGGCTGATCCCAGGGGGGATTGAGGCTGCATTGGGATTTTTGGTGGTTGAGGCAGCGTTGGGATTTGTGGTGATTGAGGCCACGTTGGGATTTCTGATGATTGAGGCTGTGTTGGGATTTCTGGTGATTGAGGCTGTGCTGGGATTTCTGATGACTGAGGCCACATTGGGATTTCTGGTGATTGAGGCCGTGTTGGGATTTCTGATGATTGAGGCCGTGTTGGGATTTCTGATGATTGAGGCTGTGTTTGGATTTCTGGTGATTGAGGCTGTGCTGGGATTTTTGGTGACTGAGGCCGCATTGGGATTTCTGGTGATCGAGGCGCATTGGGATTTTTGGTGGTTGAGGCTGCGTTGGGATTTCTGGTGATTGAGGCCGTGTTGGGATTTCTGATGATTGAGGCTGTGCTGGGATTTCTGGTGACTGAGGCTGTGCTGGGATTTCTGGTGATTGAGGCTGTGTTTGGATTTCTGGTGATCGAGGCCGCGTTGGGATTTCTGATGATTGAGGTTGTGTTGGGATTTTTGGTGGTTGAGGCCGCGTTGGGATTTCTGGTGATTGAGGCTGTGTTGGGATTTCTGATGATCGAGACCGCGTTGGGATTTCTGGTGATTGAGGCCACGTTGGGATTTCTGGTGATTGAGGCTGTGTTGGGATTTTTGGTGACTGAGGCTGTGTTGGGATTTTTGGTGGTTGAGGCTGTGTTGAGATTTTTGGAGATTGAGGCTGTGTTGGGATTTCTGATGATCGAGACCGCGTTGGGATTTCTGGTGATGCTGCACCACCACGACGCTCATCTGCTGTTCTTTGCTCCCATTTCTCATGCAGGTCCCTCACCACATGAAGACCTTACCCTACTACAGCTACGACCAGCCCGTGATCGGCTACTGCCAGGCCCACAAGCCCCTCCACGTCAACAAGGGCTACGAGACGGTGTCCAGGGAGCCGGCCGAGCCCTCGGCGCTGGACCTGGGCCGCGAGCACAGCTTCATCGCCACCATCGCGCGCTCCGCCGCCCCCGCCATCTACATCGAGAGAATACCCAACTAGCGTTGGCCAACCGCCTCTTGGGGACAGCTCTGGGAGGGACCTTGGGTCCTGCAGGAGGCCGGGCAAGGTGTTCCAACGCCGCCGTTCCAGCGGGGAAACGCTCCCCGGGGCAAGGGGGTGGCGGCGGCCTCAGCACCGGCGCGGAACTCGCGGCGCGGAGAAACTTCAGGATTTTTTCCCTTTTGCTTTAAACTTTCAAACAAATTCCTCGGTGTAAATATTAAAGAGAGAGAGAGAGAGAGAGAGAGAGATTGTCGAGTTCTTATTAAAGAGAACGACAGCGACGGCGGTGACAGCAACAAATAGATTTCACTCTAGCTACATAAAGGGATGGATTAAGAGTTTTGTTTGTATATTTGATTTTTCTACATTGCACGGTTCCAGGGAAGGAGAACCACAGGTAAAAAATAAATGGGGTGGGGAGGGCGAGGCTCTGGGGAGGGTCAGCCATGTTCCCTTATTAAGTGTTTATTACAAAGATCCGTTGACTATTTTTGTTCTTTTTAAACCAACAAAAGATAGCTCTATATTTTCTTTTTTCCTTTCAGGGGTTGGGTTTTTTTGGGGGGGGATTTTTTTTGAGTGGTTGAGCATTAATATTTCAACCTTCAGACATGGGCATTAAAGCTTATGTTGAACCAAAAGGACCTTGGCAATTGATGCAGCAGAAACAAAGAAACTCGGGTGCATGTACATTTAAGACACAGGCTGTACACTATGGAGGGGGCTTTTGATTTTTTTTTTTATCTTCATTGTGCTTCATTGTTGACACTCTAATTCCTTTTTGGGCTCTAAAAAAAGAAAAAAAAGGGGAAATACTGCAACGGAGTCACAACTCAGATTTCCAGGCCAGTGGTGCTTGTTAAACAAAATTCGTGGACGTTTGGGAACCAAAATGGAAGTGAAGTGCTCGAAATGGATCAGAAGGAGAATCTTTTAAAGAGCATTTAGTGCAACTCACTGGCTGACACAATTTCTAAAACACAGCAGAATGTGTAACGTTGTTTTTTTTGGTTTGGGTTTTGGTTTTGGTTTTTATTAATTATTATGATCAGTTAGTTTTTGTGTAGTTTTTATCAATAAAATGACAACAACGAACAAACAAACAGAAAAAAAAAAAGAAGTGGTGGAAAAAAAAAAATAAACATATTATTTTGTGGTTGGGACACCACAGCCACGGTACTGTTTGAATGATTTCTCTGGGTGTGTGACACGGGGACAATGCTGGGTCCTGTTCCTCCCCTCTTGGAAGGAAATCAGGGAATTGTTCTGAATTTATACAACCTGAGCCCGGAGAAGCTCAATTTATTTGGTTTGGCTAAAAAAAGAGGTGGTTTCGGGGCTGGGGGAAGGGAAGAGAGGGAAAACAACCTTTTTTTAAACTAAAAGTTGGGTTTTTAATCAGAAGGGAGGTTTGTCATCTCCAAAATTGAGCTGGAGCTAAACCAGCTCAGATTAGAACACGAGGGGTGAGTTTTTATCTGGAGGGGGAATAACACGTTGACAAAGTTTAGGACAGAATGAATTTGGTGATTATTGCAGGAATTTATTTGGGTGTGTTATGCAAAATCTTGGCCACAAGGCTTAATGAATTCCTGCAAGAGCTGAGTGCTGTCTCACAGACACAATATTCTATTGCCTCCTGTGTTTCTCACCTGGAAAACTGATTTATTTTTCCCTGGAAGGCAAGGAAGGATGGGGATGGATGTGCTGGGCTAGGCAGGGGAACGTGGACACACAGAGTGAACCTGAAGCATGGAAGGTAATGCATTTAGAATTAAGTGTTGGCCAGGAAATGAAAAAGAAATGGAGTGAAAATCCAGGTGAGGAGTTTCCAGATGAGATCTCCTGAGATCTGTCAGCCTTGGCAGAGCCATGGATGGAGGGAAAAAGCAACGAGTTCAAAACACTGACCCAAGCAGCTGGAAATGAAAGAGCTCCCACCCATTCCTGCCAGCTCCAGGTCAGCAGGAGGACGCATTCCAAAATAGATCCAGAGTGGAACAATAAAAACAATCCAGAAAAATATTTTAAAAATATCCAGAGTGGAACAACAAAAAATATCCAGAAAAATATTCAAAAAAAATATCCAGAGTGGAACAAAAAATATCCAGAAAAATATTCCAAAATATATCCAGAGTGGAGCAACAACAAAAAATATCCAGAAAAATATTTTTAAAAATATCCAGAGTGGAACAACAAAAAATATCCAGAAAAATATTCAAAAATATATCCAGAGTGGAACAACAAAAATATCCAGAAAAATATTCCAAAAAATATCCAGAGTGGAACAACAAAAAAATATCCAGAAAATATTCCAGAAAATATCCAGAGTGGAACAACAAAAAATATCCAGAAAAATATTTCAAAATATATCCAGAGTGGAACAACAAAAAATATCCAGAAAAGTATTCCAAAATATATCCAGAGTGGAACAACAAAAACAATCC
The DNA here is from genome assembly GCA_009764595.1 of Geothlypis trichas. NCBI lineage: Eukaryota > Metazoa > Chordata > Aves > Passeriformes > Parulidae > Geothlypis > Geothlypis trichas. The sequence continues at coordinate 3,252,964 of CM019928.1, forward strand.
AGAAAAATATTCAAAAAATATCCAGAGCGGAACAAAAAATATCCAGAAAAATATTCCAAAAAATATCCACAGTGGAACAACAAAAAATATCCAGAAAAATATTCCTAAAAATATCCAGAGTGGAACAACAAAAAATATCCAGAAAATATTCAAAAAAGTATCCAGAGTGGAACAACAAAAAATATCCAGAAAATATTCGAAATATATCCAGAGTGGAACAACAAAAAATATCCAGAAAAATATTCAAAAAAATATCCAGTGGAACAACAAAAAATATCCAGAAAAATATTCTAAAAATATCCAGAGCGGAACAAAAAATATCCAGAAAAATATTCAAAATAATATCCAGAGTGGAACAACAAAAAATATCCAGAAAAATATTCAAAAAAATATCCAGAGTGGAACAACAAAAAATATCCAGAGTGGAACAACATTCCCGTGCTCCTGAAGGATGAAGATGGAAATATTTTTATTTTAAGGATCATTAACAGCAATTTAATAATCCTGGTGTCATTTTTGAGAGGATTGCTCTGCATCTGCCAGGACTGGGGAAGGAAATGTCACCCAGAAATATTTCTTGTCTTGGTTTGTTTTTTTTCCTAAGCCTTGTTTATTTTTTTAATTTCATTTACAATCGTCTTGAACGCAACTTCCCCCTGTGCTCTGGGAAAAGCCACTGAAAGAGAAGGTAAAATTAAACAAACTCCCCCTTCTTTGTTTCCTTATTTCAAAATAACCTAATTTTAGCATTGATTTGGAGGATGTTTGGAACTGACATTAGATTACAGATTTTCTTGGCAATTAGTGGGAATTGTGGGAACAAAATAAACTCCTGTGGGCACAATCTCTGGGTAAGTTCGTGTTTTTCTGCCTGAAATGTTGCTGGATTTCCTCTGTTTATCCCCTGATGCCAGTCTGGATAAGAAGCCCAAAACTTCTGTTTACATCCTTAAAAATAAAGGAGAAAATGCTCCAAGAATGAGTTGATGGCATGAAGTTAAACCTTCCTCAAGCGCTAATGGTCTGGGAGAGCCAAAAATTTGGATTGCTTTGGATCAAAGCAGAAGATACTGGGCTGAGCTCAAGTGATCAGACCAAAACAAGGTGATGTGGGGCTCCAGACTGTACAAAAATCAAAATTTTAATTGTCCTGCCTGCAATTAAAGCCAAATAAATTGATATAAAATTAATAAAATTTGATATAAAATTGATATAAAATTTGCTCTCCATCCATAATGCCAAAAACCAAGATTAATGTGTTTACCTCTAGCCTTTTGTTACGAGTTTTATGTTTTTTGTGTTCTTTTTGAAGTCTCAGTTCCTGCATTCACCTGATTCTGTTGCACCTCCAGCCTCAGACTGTGGCTCTCTTTAGGCCAGGCCTTTCTGCTCCTCCTCACACAGTTCTGCTGAGGGAAGTGCCTGCTCTGCAAGGGAGAGTGGAGAAACTCAGCAGCTTTCCAGGTAAGACCCAAAAATTAAAACTTTAAACGTTGATGGTGTTCCCAGGGACTGCTCTCCCAAAATAGGAGCATTAACGAAGGGACCTCGTTAGTGAATGGTGGCTTTGGTGCCACCTTGGAGGTCACAGAGGAGCTGCTGAGCTTCCAACCAAAGCTGTGAACTTCATCCTCTGCAAAACAACCCAACAAAAACCCCAAAAACTGATGGGTCTAAATAACAGATTCTCCAAGATTTTGGTAAAAATCAGATGCTGCTTTTCTCCTTGGTCCATATTCACCTTTCAGATACCCATGGGGAGCTGAAATTCCCCCATCCTGGGTTTGCCAAGGTGGGATCTGCATCCCACAGCCTGTCCCAGCACTTCTCCTGCTCCCAGTTATTTCCAAGGCTGGCAATATTTTGCTGTGAGATTTTAAAAAAAATCTTTTTTGGAACGAGCTGCCCTTTTCAGTAATGAATTGCAAGTGTTCCCAAGATTGATAAACACAATTTCATCCTGACTCCCCACTGGAAAAAGTCCCTGAAGGAATTTGGCACGATGGCCATGGCAAATCTAGTGCTTTTATAGATATTTTCAAGCTGCATGAAGATTTAAGGCTCTAATGTAGTGTGTATTGAAAGTTATTAATTTTTAGGTGGTTTTGGCTCCTTTAAATGTCACTTGTCACTTTTTTAAAGCTGTAGAAAGGAAGGAGGGGGTTGGTGGGGCTGTGAGTCCATCAAGCCTGAACCTTGCCTTAAATTAAGAAAAATAAATTACCTGCCTGATATTAATGCCTTCCTCATAAGGGTGAGAGCAATAAAGAGGGCTCAGAGCGACTTGGAGTTTGGGTTTGTTGGAGGGCAGGAATTAAAAACCTTCCTTGATCCCCAGAAAATGGAGGAAAGCGAATTTCAGGGAGGCAACACCCATTCCTCAGGGCAAGAGCAGGAAGTGTTCTGATCCCCAGAGATCCTGCTCATCACTGAGAAGATCAGCTTTGATTATCTTGATTTTTAAAAGTGTCATGATAAAGATAAAGATAAGAATAAATTAAAAATAAGAATAAACCTGTCCCTTTTGGAGGAGAAGTTGTGGCTGGCCCATCCCTGGCAGTGTCCAAGGCCAGGTTGGGTGAGGTTTGGAGTAACCTGGGACAGTGTCAGGTGTCCCTGCAGGGTGTTGGAAATGGATTTTTGAGATCACTTCAAACCCAACCTATTCCATGATTGTCTGATTAAAAACCATTCCATGATTCTCTGATAAAAACTCCCCAGCCTGACCCCATTCTGTGAATTCTGTGAATTATCTGATTCTGTGAATTCTGTGAATTCAGTGCCAAAAATGGGATTCATTTACATACCAAAAAAAGCCTTTTTCCTTCTTCTCCCCCATTTTTCCCCTTTGGTGCGATGGTTTAGTTGAGGTGTTGGGGCTGGGTTGGACTGGATGATCTTGAAAGCCTCTTCCAACCCAGGCATTCTGTGAATTCTGTGAATTATCTGATTCTGTGAATTCTGTGAATTCAGTGCCAAAAATGGGATTCATTTACATGCCAAAAAAAGCCTTTTTCCTTCTTCTCCCCCCTTTTTTCCCCTTTGGTGCCATGGTTTAGTTGAGGTGTTGGGTCATGTTGGACATGATCTTGAAGGTCAGGTCCAACCTGGTGATCCTGTGACTAAACCCAGCTCTTTCCAATCTTGCTCTCAGCTTTTGGTGCGAGCGAGACAAAAATCAGTGACAAAGTCAAACCAGGCCTCTGTGCCCACCCCCTCCTCCCCTGCTACCCCCCAGTGATATTTTGTGTATTAAAAAGGCAGAGGAAAATCAAGTTGATAAGGCACAAACTGCAGCAGCTCGTGACTTTCAATCAGCTCCTCGGGCTCCCCAGTGCTCTGGAGGGCTCTCGTTGCTAAAAGGGTGTGCTCAGAACAGCAGGATCCAGGCATCTTGAGAGCCTGATGAGGGAAGGGAAAAGAAAGCATTTTCCTCCCAAATCCTCCTGGGATTTAGGGTTGAAAGAGAGGGCAGGTTGGAAAACACGGTGATGTCAGGGTCCTGCTGGGATGGAAAATGTGGTCACAATAATTTAGAGCAAAATACATCATAAAATCGTGTCATAAAATCCTAGAAGGGTCTGGGTTAGAAAATCCCTTTTAAATTCCTGGTGTTGGACAAAGGGAGTGACACTCCAATAAACTGTTGATGATATTCAAGTTGTAATTTATAAACAGTCTCCTCAAACATTGTGGTATTTGCAATGTATTTATATCATATTATGTAAGATAAATGGCTGGCAAACATTCATAAAGTATTTATTGGACATGCCACTGTTTGTTCAATGATTTATAAATCAATGCTGGGAAAGGGGAAGTGGTGGCAGAGTTTCAGATAAATTCGTTGCAAAATATTTGCTGTGCATCAATAATTCTGATATTAATTAGTTTAGGCCTTATCTGCAAGTGCCTTGGGAATGATTTACAGTTCACTTTCTCTCTAGTCCCAGGCTCAAGGGGCTGGAATTCCTGTTTGGGCTGGAATTCCTGTTTGGGCTGGAATTCCTGCTCAGCTTGGGGCCAGGCCTGGGTGCTCACAGTCCTGGTTCTGTCCAGAGCTGGATCTGTTTCTGGTCTGTGCTTGTCTTGGTTTGAAAATCCAGGTGTCTGCTAAGGAAGGCAGGAGCCTCCCTTGAAATGGAAAATGTAAACCCCTTCCCTCTGAATTATTATAATTTTGAAACTAAGGGGCTCTCATGCAAAGATATGGGAGCAGGAATAACAGCTGGAAAATTAAAAATAAAAATACAATAGTACAAAAAAAAGAAAATAAACCACCGAGAGAGTCAGAAGAGGAGCTGGCACCTTGTGTGTCAGGTGGTGTCCTAGCCCCATCCCATGGGGGCTCAGCCCTCCTGAGTGCCAGCTGTGGTTCTGCTGGAGCAGGGATCCTGCACAAGGGGGGAGTTTTCCTCTGCAGCTCCAGGGCTGCTGGAGATGGGCCTGGGTTCCCTCTGGCAATGCAGAGGAGGAGAAAAGAAAGCTGCTCCTCTGGGAGTGCAGGGGGCAAAGGCTGCTGGGGTGTCCCAAACCTCAGATTGTACCCAGGTAGGAATGTTTGAAACCTCAGATTGGATCCGGGTAGGAATGTTTGAAACCTCAGATTGGATCCGGGTAGGAAAGTTTGAAATCTCAGAGTGGATCCAGGTAGGAATGTTTGAAATCTCAGATTGGATCCAGGTAGGAATGTTTGAATCCTCAGATTGGATCCAGGTAGGAATGTTTGAAATCTCAGATTGTATCCAGGTAGGAATGTTTGAAATCTCAGATTGTATCCAGGCAGGAACGTTTGGCTCCTCCCCCTGGGCGGAGCATCTCCCCATTGGATGATGGAATTTTATCAGCCATGCAGGGACACTCTCTGGCCCATTAACAGGAGATAATTAATAATTAATGGACCATTAACAGCAGAGATCTCCTGGAGGGAGGATTGGTTAAGGAAGAGACAAATAAAACTGTCCAAAGAACAGAAAACTGCCCCACCTCTGACAGATGGGAATTGAATACAAACCCCAGCCTAAAACAAGCAATTTCCCAGTTTATTGCCCCAAATTCCCTGTTGGAGCTCCCAGCTGGTGAATCCAGCTGCAAATGGACTGGGGAAAGGCCAGGAATGGGAAGGAGCAGCTGCTTTAGGGGAAGGTAGAAAACAGCAGCTCCAAAAACGCCAGAATTAGTTAAATCTCCATTTTCAGCCTTAACACCCACATCCACCTTCCTGCCCTGGAAATTTGAGGCAAAAATGTGAAGTTTTGGTGTTTTGCTGCCCTTTCGTGCCTGATCCCAGCATGGAAAATGGAGCTGACATAAACGGAGGGTATCCAAATGATTTGTAAGTATCTGGGCTAATGAATGAGCTCGAGCTCTGTCAATATTTGCAGCCAGGGCTGTGGAATTAGCGTGGGTAATGCATGCAGGAGATGTAATTTTCAATTTACTTATCAATGTAAACATTCATTTAAAGCCGAAGGTGAGCCTGGTTTACAGAACTTCGCTTGCTGGGAAAGCAGGGAAATTCATAATTTACATTTTTCAAGGGAGGGCTGCTCACAGGTAGGCAAATCAGGAATATTGTGGTGTTGTTTTGCTGTGCAAAAATTCAGTTCTTTCCTAAACACCAAACCAGAATTCTTGCATCCCATGGAAGATGATTTGATGTGTGATTCCAAGGATATTTTTTCATATGTATTGTGTGTTTTTTCAAGTATATCGTGTGTTTTTTTCCCTGAGAACAAGAAGTCTTTCCCCAAAACAAATCTTTTTGTCTCTCTCTCTCTGGTTTTCCCTGTTATTGTTCAGCAGATCATAATCTCATCCATAATGGATGTGGGACTGAAAAATTCCAGGGAGTTCACATTTACCAGCATTGCCGAGGGAAGGAATTCTCTCCCGAAGATCCAACTTTAATATAAAAGAAGAATAGCTGATATTACCATGTTCAGATCCAAAAAACTGATAACGGGGCCCTGCTGATGTTTAATATCAGCTGGATTCCATGGGCCTTGTGCTGGGATCAGTTTTGAAGGTTGGATTTGTGGTTCTGTGATGAGGAGCTGGAATAATTATTAAATTACTAATAATCACTAAATAATTATTCTTGATTTTGAGAGTTTGGCATTGAGTGGGTGAGGAGGAGAGCAGGAGAATCGGGGGACAAAGCCCATGCAGGGACCAGGAGGGAAATAACTTTAATTTTGAGAGTTTGGCATTAAGTGGGTGAGGAAGAGAGCAGGCCCCTCGTGCTGGTGACAGCAGAAGAGCCTGGGGACAAAGCCCATGAGGGGACCAGGAGAGAAATAATCTCAATTTTGGGAGTTTGGCATTAAGTGGGTGAGAGGAAGAGCAGGAGAACCTGGGGACAAAGCCCATGCAGGGAGCAGGAGAGAAATAATCTTAATTTTGGGAGTTTGGCATTGAGTGGGTGAGAAGGAGAGCAGGCCCCTCGTGCTGGTGACAGCAGGAGAGCCTGGGGACAGAACCCATGCAGGGACCAGGAGGGAAATAATCTTAATTTTGAGAATTTGGCATTAAGTAGGTGAGGAGAATCGGGGGACAAAGCCCATGCAGGGACCAGGAGGGAAATATTCTTAATTTTGAGAGTTTGGCATTGAGTAGGTGATGAGGACAGCAGGCCTCCCGTGCTGGTGACAGCAGGAGAGCCTGGGGACAGAGCCCATGAGGGGACCAGGAGAGAAATAATCTTGATTTTGGGAGTTTGGCATTAAGTGGGTGAGGAGAATTGGGGGACAAAGCCCATGCAGGGACCAGGAGGGAAATAACTTTAATTTTGAGAGTTTGGCATTAAGTGGGTGATGAGGAGAGCAGGCCCCTCGTGCTGGTGACAGCAGGAGAGCCCATGCAGGGAGCAGGAGAGAAATAATCTTAATTTTGAGAGTTTGGCATTAAGTGGGTGAGAGAGAGAGCAGGAGAACCTGGGGACAAAGCCCATGCAGGGAGCAGGAGAGAAATAATCTTAATTTTGAGAGTTTGGCATTAAGTGGGTGAGAGGAAGAGCAGGAGAACCTGGGGACAAAGCCCATGCAGGGAGCAGGAGAGAAATAATCTTAATTTTGGGAGTTTGGCATTGAGTGGGTGATGAGGAGAGCAGGCCCCTCGTGCTGGTGACAGCAGGAGAGCCTGGGGACAGAGCCCATGAGGGGACCAGGAGAGAAATAATCTTGATTTTGAGAATTTGGCATTGAGTGGGTGAGAAGAAGAGCAGGAGATCCGGGAAACAGCCCATGCAGGGAGCAGGAGGGAAATGACTTTAATTTTGAGAGTTTGCCATTAAGTGGGTGAGGAGGAGAGCAGGCCCCTCGTGCTGGTTACAGCAGGAGAGCCTGGGGACAGAGCCCATGAGGGGAACCAGGAGGGAAATAATCTTAATTTTGAGAGTTTGGCATTAAGTGGGTGAGAGGAAGAGCAGGAGAACCTGGGGACAAAGCCCATGCAGGGAGCAGGAGAGAAATAATCTTAATTTTGGGAGTTTGGCATTGAGTAGGTGAGGAGGAGAGCAGGCCCCTCGTGCTGGTGACAGCAGGAGAGCCTGGGGACAGAGCCCATGCAGGGACCAGGAGGGAAATATTCCTAATTTTGAAAGTTTGGCATTAAGTGGGTGAGGAGAATTGGGGGACAAAGCCCATGCAGGGACCAGGAGAGAAATATTCTTAATTTTGAGAGTTTGCCATTAAGTGGGTGATGAGGAGAGCAGGCCCCTCGTGCTGGTGACAGCAGGAGAGCCTGGGGACAGAGCCCATGAGGGGACCAGCTGTGCACAGAGGCACAGGAGGAGGCAAAGAGGCATCCCTGGAACATCTGTGCAGCACAGAAAGCACGGGGGGAAGGAGCTGCCAGGGAATCCAGGCCCAGGGACAAACAACTGCTCCTGCCTGAGCCCTTTTTGTGTGAGCATTTCCCTGCAGTGAGGCAGCGGGGAAGGAGATGAGCACCAGGTGGGAGAACTTCTGGCATGAAGAATGTAAAAAATTCCAATCACTTGGTTTTAGAATGTTAAAAGTTTAATAGTAATAAAATGGTTGTGAAAATAGTGATATAATTAGTGGTAAAAATTTGGGCAATTAGGATTTAGGACAATACGAGACAATAAAAACAAAGAGTAAAGGACAGTCCAGGTACCCCTTTCTGGGCAAAATAAACCCAAAAAAGGACCCACATTAACAGAGGATTAACCCTTAAAAATAATAACGTGTTGCATATTCATATACCTCATACATGATGCAGAAATTCCATTCAAGCACAGGATTCTGCCTGGGCAGTGTCAGCTGCTTCCTCTGAGTCCTGACAGCCTCTGTGGGGCAGAAGGAATCTGTGGGGCAGGATTTCAGGATGTATGGGGCAGAAGGAATTTTTGGGGCAGGATTTCAGGATCTATGGGGCAGAAGGAATTTTTGGGGCAGGATTTCAGGATGTATGGGGCAGAAAGAATCTATGGGGCAGGATTTCAGGATGTATGGGGCAGAAGAAATTTTTGGGACAGGATTTCAGGATCTATGAGTCAGAAAGGATAAATGGGGCAGGATTTCAGCATCTATGGGGCAGAAGGAATTTTTGGGGCAGGATTTCAAGACCTCTGGCGCAGAAGGAATTTTTGGGGCAGGATTTCAAGACCTCTGGGGTAGAAGGAATTTTTGGGGCAGGATTTCAGGATCTGTGGGGCACAGGGGATCTGTGGGGCAGGATTTCATCCTCTATGGGGCAGACAGGATCATAATCTTTGCTTTGCTGCCTCTGTCCCCCGTTGTCCTTTATTAAACTAAATTTTCACAGCAGACTGAACGTGTTTTTCACAGGAGGCTGCACGTGCCTCTCCCACATCCAAACCCCCTGTGCTCCCTGCTGCACACCAGGCCATGAACACCTCCAAGTGTTTGTTTGTTTATTTATTCTGGCATTTCCCCAGCCCCTGCAGCCTCAGCACCACGGCACGGGCCAGCCAGGGCTGTTGTTTTCCTTCCTGGGCACGTTCAGTGTTTCCATGGCCAGCATGGGTTTCATCCTTTAATTTTGACAGAGAGGCAGGAGTGGAAAAGGTTTTTTGTCACCTGTGGTGGTGTTGTCAGGGGTCTCAGGACAAGGGAAGAAATGAGAATTTTGACTCCATGTTTCAGATGGCTGATTTATTATTTTATTATATGTATTATGATATAATATATTATGATATATATTATTTTATGACATATATTATATTTTTTATATAGATATTATATTAAAAGAAAATTATGTATTAAAACTATACTAAAAGAAGGGAAGGGAAGTGTAAAACCCTCTTTTAATTTCTCATTCTTGTTAGGAAAATTAACCCACAAACAACAGAGGTTTATGTCCAAAGAGGAGACAGAGGAGTCCTTTTACTTTATTTGAATAAAGGCAGAGGCCCCTGGGGTCTCTCAAATTTTTGGAGGCTGCAGGGGGGGGATTCTGCTCTTTTCTGGCTGCTGGGGAAGTTTTGAAGATTCCTCAACACTTCAGAGAGAAAACTTTGCTGTTTCCATCCAGTTCTAATCACAGGGCAGGAGGGGAATAAGAAATCAACTCTTTCAGATCTGTCAATTTTAAGCCATTTCTGGTTTAATTTTGATTCAGAGCTGTTCCATTATGGCTGCAGGGAGGAAACCATCCCTGAGGACCCTCGGGACGTGCCAGGGTGCTTTAGGATCACTTTGGGCAGTCAGAGGTGTGTGAGTAATGGAACGTCTGCTCCAGGAGAGCCTTTGCCCACCCTTGGCAGGGCAGCCTGGCCAGGAGCTCCTCCCCAGCCTTGCTGCTCCTCCCCATCTGCGGGAACCCACAAAATCAGAGGGGTTGGGAAAGCTGCAAAAGGCCTCAGAGACAGCAGAACTGGGATCAGAGCTGAGCAGCAGCCATGAGATTGGTCAGCAGAAAAATTATTTAAAAAGTAGAAAAGCAAGGACAAATAGAACAATGGTCTGTGTGTTAATGCTTGGCTGGAATAACTCCCTAAGCTGCAGAAAAGTTTATCTAATATATCTATATCTAGCAAGATATTAGGGAGTTCTAAGCCTAATAATGGAGCTCTGTGCATTGTGTTTGAAGGCTCACAAGCAGGGATTGTATTTGAAATAATCAAGCATTGTTTAACCAAAGTGCTTATGGTGGTTGGATAGAACTACTGTCAATATAGAATATATACTTCAATATAGAATATATACTATACAGATATAAATACTGTCAATATAGAATATGTACTATACAGATATAAATACTGCCAATATAGAATATACACTGTACAGATATAAATACTGTCAATATAGAATATATACTTCAATATAGAATATATACTATACAGATTTAAATACTGTCAATATAGAATATACACTGTACAGATACAAATACTGTCAATATAGAATATATACTATACAGATATAAATACTGCCAATATAGAATATGTTCTATACAGATATAAATACTGTCAATATAGAATATATACTGTACAGATATAAATACTGTCAATAAAGAATATATACTGTACAGATATAAATACTGCCAATATAGAATATGTACTGTACAGATATAAATACTGTCAATATAGAATATATACTGTACAGATATAAATACTGTCAATATAGAATATGTTCTATACAGATATAAATACTGTCAATGTGCTTTTGCTTTGTGGGATTGGTCAAAAAACTTATAAAGTGAGTTATAACATTGAGTTCTGGGTCTGCTGCCTGGGATGTGAGCTGGTGGCATCTTCCCATTGTCATAACCATGGAATGAGGCTGATGCTGGAAAATCAAACAGCTCAAGGCAGTTCCCAGCAGTCCTGTCCCATTTGTGATTTGTGCACAACCCCTGGCTGGCGTCACCATCCCTCTGTCTCCTTCAGGAGCCCTCTCCATCTTTTCCTTTCCATCTGATTTTTTTTCCCTTTTCCTTCCCAGCAAACCTCTTAAGTTAAGGCGCCACAAGATGCAACATGACATAATCAATACAGAAACTTTCCCAGCTTGCCAAGGCTTGAGATATTTTCTTTTCTCTTTTCTTTTTTTTTTTTTTTTTTGAAGTGTCTTGCTATCTGTCAGCATGTGCTAATTGAGCCTACACACCCATATGGCACCTGCTCCCTGGAGGGAAGCGTTTCCATAGCCCTGGAGAGCACAGGGAGTGCTTGGGGAGGGGAGAATTTGCCTGGGAAATGTTGAATTCCTGGAAAACAAAGTGGGGATGGAACCCACAGGGCTCAGCTGGAGCCTTTGGTGTCACTGCTGGGCTGCTTAGGACGCTGACACGGGGTGAGTTGTGCTTAAATTTAGAACTGTGGGAGGTTTTAATTCTGAGGAGGGGGAGAAAAGTGATGTAGGGAGGGGTGGATTTAAACCATCGTTCCAGGGCTTTGGGATTTTTGGGGTGTGCAGGTTCAGTTCTGTACCCAACCTGGCTTTTTAGGAATGCTGATGACATCAACCATGAAGATTTGACTCTGAAATCAGTGGGGCTGCTCTGAAAAGGAGAGATAAGCGAAGGTTTGGGATCAGTGGGGCTGGCACAAGGAGTGTCTGCACCTCCTAAATCCCCTGGTCAGCCCCAAATGACCAAGAGATCAGTGGGGTTGGCACGAGGCTCATCTGCACCTCCTGGTCAGCCCCAGAAATGCAAGAGCAGCACCCAAAGAAGAGGAGCTGGGCTGTTTCTGGTAGAAAACCCCCTGGAATTCAGGGTTGAGTTGCTGTGCCCCAGCCTGTGGTGCTGCATAAACCATAATTCAGGGCTGTGGGATTTTTGGGGTGTGCAGGTTCAGTTCTGTACCCAACCTGGCTTTTTAGGAATGCTGATGACACAACCAGGAAGATTTTACTCTGAAATCAGTGGGGCTGCTCTCAAAAAGAGAGATAAGCAAAGGTTTGGGATCAGTGGGGTTGGCACGAGGCTCATCTGCACCTCCTGGTCAGCCCCAGAAATGCAAGAGCAGCCCCCAAAGAAGAGGAGCTGGGCTGTTTCTGGTAGAAACCCCCTGGAGTTCAGGGTTGAGTTGCTGTGCCCCAGCCTGTGGCGCTGCATAAACCATGATTCAGGGCTTTGGGATTTTTGGGGTGTGCAGGGGTTCAACAGCTCAGTTCTGTACCCAACCTGGCTTCTTAGGAATGCTGATGACACAACCAGGAAGATTTTACTCTGGAATCAGTGGGGCTGCTCTCAAAAAGAGAGATAAGCCAAAGGTTTGGGATCAGTGGGGTTGGCACAAGGAGTGTCTGCACCTCCTGGTCAGCCCCAGAAATGCAAGAGCAGCAGCCAAAGAGAGGAGCTGGGCTGTTTATGGTAAAAAACCCCTGGAGTTCAGGGTTGAGTTTCTGTGCCCCAGCCTGTGGTGCTGCATAAACCATAATTCAGGGCTTTGGGATTTTTGGGGTGTGCAGGTTCAGTTCTGTACCCAACCTGGCTTTTAGGAATGCTGATGACACCAACCATGAAGATTTGACTCTGAAATCAGTGGGGTTGCTCTCAAGAGGAGAGATAAACCTGGGCTTAGGCCTTTTCTCATTCCTTCTGCTGTGCTGAGCATTCCCTGGTGCTCACTGAGTGGCACAGGAATTACAAACAGGAATTGCTGTGCTCTGGGTGGATCAGATGATGCCTCCCATCCCCTCCCATCCCTCAGGGCTGTGCTGCAGAAATGGCACTGATTAAATTCCCTGTGACTCTGTGCTGGTGGTTGATGCTGTACCTGGACAGAGGAGGGATTTTCCCCAAAAAATCTCCGGGGTTTTGTTGGTTAAGCACAATGGAATTGCTGGTTTTGTTAAAACCCCACATCTGCCTGAGCTGTGATGTTGACCAGGCCCTAAAAACACCTGCAAGAAGCAGGTGAAATAAAATCCCCCCTCCAACACAGCAGAGCTCTGTGACCAACCTGAGAGCAGCCAAAGCCCCACAGGCTAAGGCTTGATAAAGTGATTTTATGATCACTCCAAATCCATTTATTTTCCCCGTGTCCCTTTTCTGGTTTTTGCCTGCCCACTGTCTCCGAGGGAGAGCTCTGCACTTGTAGCTCCTGTTCAAAATGAATTTAGGGTGGTTTTCAGTGCCTCACGACTGTTATTGAGTGCTTGGTTGGGATTTTCAGGCGAGGTTTCCCACAGAAACCGGGGCTTGATGGAATCCAGCATTTTTGCACAAGCAGAGAGCAAAAAAACGAGAGCTGATAAGAAATCCCAGCACATTTGTGTGTGTGGAAGAGAGGCTGGTGACATTCACCCACCCCTCTGCAGTGGATTGTCACAAGAATTGTCATCTGAGAGTCTCCTGATGCTCGTGGTGCAGAGCTGAGGGGCTTTGGCACTGCTGACACCAACGGGAACACCCCGAGGGGAGGCTGGAACATCCACGTGTGCATTTATGGGGTTGGAACCAAACATTTATGGGGCTGGGACTGTTAGGAAAATCAACCCACAAACACCAGAGGTTTGTGTCCAAAAAGGAGGCAGACGAGTCATTTTTGACTTTATTCCAATCAAGGCAGAGGCCATGGGGCATCCCCTGGGGTCTCTCACATTTTTGGAGGATGCAGCCTCCCTTTTTATCCCAATTTCCAGCCACATTTCCCTTCTCTCTTTCCCCATTTCTGAGGTACTTGAGAGGTTCAGACTTCCCAGAACACCTGATCCCAAAGATTCCCCTCTAATGCACAACCCTCCCTTTTCATTTTTAATTCTTATGGAATTTAGGGATTTTTTCCCCATTTCTGAGGTACCTGAGAGGTTCAGACTTCCCAATCCCAAAGATTCCCCTCTAATGTATAACCCTCCCTTTTAATTTTTAATTCTTACTGAATTTAGGGGTTTTTCTTCCCCATTGTTTCTTCCACCTTTCAATGTCTAATTTCATTTATCATCAACCTTAAAGTTCCTTTCTAAAAGCAAATCTCTTTTTCCATTCATCAACCAGTGGAATCCTTCCCATGGTTTGTTTTATATCCCAGTGCTGGTTTTATCTATCAGCTTGTTTGGAAACACAAATCCACTGCTCCTCTCAGGACCAAACATTTTTGGGGTTGGGACCAAACATTTTTTTCCCTCCAGGGCCTGGTCCTGCCAAAGGCATTGGAGCTGCCTCGTGCAGGGGATTTAGGGCACGCAGGAATATTGGGGCCAGTGATTCCTTAGGAATTTATCTTCTCTATTTTCCATTTATTTGTAATTCTGCAGTTCTTTAGTGTATAACTCTGAACCCCATACCCAATTTGAGTTGCTGCTTTCCCAGTTTCTGCTGGTGAGCTGAGCATGAAATTCCTTAAATTCCTTTGGTGTGAGCATCCTGCAAGGGATTTAGGGCACGCAGGAATATTGGGACCAGTGATTCCTTAGGAATTTATCTTCTCTATTTTCCATTTATTTGTAATTCTGCAGTTCTTTAGTGTATAACTCTGAACCCCATACCCAGTGTGAGCTGCTGCTTTCCCAGTTTCTGCTGGTGAGCTGAGCATTTCCATTTATTTGTAATTCTGCAGTTCTTTCCTGTGTAACTCTGAACCCCATGCCCAGTGTGAGCTGCTGCTTTCCCAGTTTCTGCTGGTGAGCTGAGCATGAAATTCCTTAAATTCCTTTGGTGTGAGCATCCTGCAAAGGCCTGGAATTCCCTTTGGAGCTGGAGTGGGGATTCATCGGAGCTGCCACAGGTTTGGGGTGGGAATCCAGTGCCAAAAAAGAGGGGTTGAGGCCTCAGGAGCACTTCCTACCCCTGACAGGGCAAATCCCACAGTGGAAGCACCACAATTCTTGGGATATGAGGCAGCAGGAGCACAGAGACAGCAGGAAAACCAATAAATGAACCCCCACGTGTCGCAGACATTCTTTGTGAAAAATCCTTTCTGTAGGATTTTTCCTTCTAGAGCTGAGAAGCTCAGGAACAAATGCAAACAATTATTATCTGCTGCTGTGGAATGCAACAGGTCCACCTGGGATTGGTCTCCTGTAGATGTTTGGATTTAGTGACCACTCATGGTGGAGCTGTTATCCTCTCTGCAGAGACAGATCTTTGTTATTCATTCTTCCATCTCCTTCTTAGCTTAGCCAGCTTCAGAAGAAGCCTCTTTCTTTTCTATCTCTATGTAGCATAGTTATAATGTTATATATATATCATAATATAATAAATAATATAAATAAATAAACCTTCTGATCATGGAATCAAGATCCTGCCTCTTCCATCCTCAACAAACCCCTGTAGTCTATGTAGTATAGTTATAATGTTATATATATATATATCATAATATAATAAATAATATAAATAAATAAACCTTCTGATCATGGAATCAAGATCCTGCCTCTTCCATCCTGAACAAACCCCTGTAGTCTATGTAGCATAGTTATAATGTTATATATATATATCATAATATAATAAATAATATAAATAAATAAAGCTTCTGATCATGGAATCAAGATCCTGCCTCTTCCATCCTCTACAAACCCCTGTAGTCTATGTAGTATAGTTACAATGTTAATAATAATAATATAAATATAGTTATAATGTTAATAATAATAATATAAACTATATAAGTATAGTTATAATGTTAATAATAATAATATAAATAAATAAGCCTTCTGATCATGGAATCAAAATCCTGCCTCTTCCATCCTCAACAAACCCCTGTGACCACCGACAACAACCAGGCTGGGAAAGCTTTGCTGCCTGCAGTTTGTTTGGGAAGGAAGCTCTGGCCACCAGATGTGTGTGGGAGCAGGGAGGAGGAGCTGGGGGCTGGCAGAGCTGGTGGCAAAGGCAGAGTGGGCAGGAATTGGATCCCAGCAGCTCCCAGGGCTCCGTGCAGCCGTGGGCGTCCGCCCGCAGAGCCAGCCTGGCACGGCTGCTCCGGAATGGCCCAGGACTGGGATGGAGGCACCAGGACTGCAGGGTTGGGGAAGTGAAACAGGAAAGCTTTAGAAATGGGATGGTTATGATAAATATGATGGGCAGATCTCAGCAGGTCAGAGGAAGAATGGAATAGATAAGAGAAAATAAACAGCAAGATGGAGGGAGCTGGGTGTGTCCTCTTTGTTGTCCTCTTCTCCTTCTTCTTCTCCTTCTTCTCCTCCTTCTTCTTCTCCTCCTTCTTCTTCTTCTCCTTCTCCTTCTCCTTCCCCTTCTCTCTCTTCTCCTTCTCCTTCTCCTTCTCCTTCTCCTTCTCCTTCTCCTTCTCCTTCTCCTTCTCCTTCTCCTTCTCCTTCTCCTTCTCCTTCTCCTTCTCCTTCTCCTTCTCCTCCTCCTCCTCCTCCTCCTCCTCCTCCTCCTGGGATTTGCAGCAGGGAAATTTGGTGATTTGCAGCAGGGAAATTTGGGGATTTGCAGCAGGGGAATTTTGTGATTTGCAGCAGGGAAATTTTGTGATTTGCAGCCGGGAAATTTTGGGATTTGCAGCCGGGAAATTTGGTGATTCGCAGCAGGGAAATTTTGGGATTCGCAGCCGGGAAATTTGGGGATTTGCAGCAGGGAAATTTTGGGATTTGCAGCAGGGAAATTTTGGGATTTGCAGCAGGGAAATTTGGGGATTTGCAGCCGGGAAATTTTGTGATTTGCAGCAGGGAAATTTGGGGATTTGCAGCAGGGGAATTTTGTGATTTGCAGCAGGGAAATTTGGGGATTTGCAGCAGGGAAATTTTGGGATTCGCAGCAGGGAAATTTTGTGATTTGCAGCAGGGGAATTTTGGTATTTGCAGCCAGGAAATTTTGTGATTTGCAGCAGGGAAATTTTGTGATTCGCAGCAGGGAAGTTTTGTGATTTGCAGCAGGGAAATTTGGTGATTTGCAGCAGGGAAATTTTGTGATTTGCAGCAGGGAAATTTGGTGATTTGCAGCAGGGAAATTTTGTGATTTGCAGCAGGGAAATTTTGTTTTTTCCCCGTGGGTGGGACGTGGCAGACAGGAATCCTCAGGTGGGGAAGGGGAAGGAGCGCCTGGGGCAGGGGAATGTGCGAAACTCCGCACCCGGGCCCAGCCCGGCTATAAATTGCCGCCTTGCAAAGCAAATTTTGGCTCCTGCTGGGTTCTCACTTGTGATAAATTTTGCCGGGAGCTGGAGGTGTTTGGCCTCGGATGCCTCGAGATGTTCCCAGAGCCTTCCCCAGGGCTTGGAGAGGGAATTTTTCTGTCTCCTGTGCCCATTCTGCACACGCAGGGAGGTGTTTTCCTCAGCAAAAGCTGCTGGTGCGCAGGGCTTTCCTCGCACAAACGCATTTTGGGAGCAAACAAGGAAAATTGTTCTTTTTCTCCTGAAATTAAAAGCAGAATATTTGCTCTTTTTCCTCATAAAGAGCAAACTAATTTGCTTTATTTGCTATTTTTTCCTCATAAAATAAAAGCAAAATATTCACTTTATTTGCTATTTTTTCTCAGAAAATAAAAAGAAAAATATTTGTTTTATTTGCTATTTTTTCTCATAAACAGCAAAATATTTCATTTTTTTCTATTGCTATTTTTTCTCATGAAAAGCAAAACATTTGCTTTCTATCCTGTTTTTTCTCATGAAAAGCAAAATATTTGCTTTCTTCGCTGTTTTTTCTCAGAAAACAAAAAGCACAACATTTCCTTTATTTGCTATTTTTTTTCTCAGAAAATGAAAACCAAAATATTTGCGGCACTTTCAGAACAGCCCCCACAGCTGCTTCGGTTCAAAATATTGATTTGATTTGGAATTTTACACACCTGCACTGGGGATGCAGAGTAACACCTTCCAAAACCATCTCTGAGTTTATTAAACGCTCATGTTTTGTCGGATCCAAGGGGAATTCAGGCACTTTGGATTATTTGAGCCTTGAACTCTCCTGTGCAACATTTTCTCGTGTAAATATGGGCAAACATCACGTCCGTGGCTGGAGTTAGACACAAATTGAGTTCTGGGACTCTCTGACCTCCTGTGAGCTGAATTCTGACAGCCCCGTGTCACCTCCTCACTGCCTCTGTGCTTCTCCCGTGTTTTTACAGCAATTCTGGAAATGTTGCACCTGGCTGGTTCCTATCAGCAGCCAGGTTAATCCTCAATTCCTGCAATCCTCTCAGCTTCAGAGGGTGCAGATAATGAAGGATTTGTTCAAATATGGACATTTTCACCCCCTCACCTGCACTTCCACCCCTTCCCCAAACCCTTTTGGGGTCCTTCAGGCTGATGTGGCAGTGATGCCCAAACAGAGCCCTTGGCACACCAGAAGTTAAAGCCAAGCTGTGCTTGCTGCTGCTGCTGCTGCTGCAGATGGTTTCACTCTTGGACAGGGCTGGGAGAGAGCAGGATTTCATCTCCCCTCCTGTGCTCAGCTTCTGCCAGAGCCTGGGCAGCAGAGGCAGCAGCAGATGGGCAGAGTGGTCTCCTGTTTATGAATGAATTCTTCTCCTGCCTTCTCATTCTCAGCACAGCTGGCCGTACACAGAAACACAACCCTCACTCTGGCCAAGACAAAAGTCAAGCAGGATCTTCTTGGAGAAATCTGTGTTTGTGCTGTGGCACTGAATTTTTATCTCCCCTGCCGCCTCTTTCTTCCCTTCCATCTTTTATGGAAAATCCTTTCCTTGGGATTTTTTCCTCCTGAGAAGCTGAGAGGCCTCAGGAACAAAATGTGAGCAATGGTTATCTGCTGCTGTGGGATGCAACAGGTGCATCTGGGATTGGTCCATGTTGGTTGTTTTTAATTAATGGCCAATCACAGTCAGCTGGCTCAGACACAGAGCCCGAGTCACAACCCTTTGTTATCATTCTTTTCTATTCTTAGCCAGCCTTCTGATGAAATCTTTTCTTCTATTCTTTTAGTATAGTTTTAATGTAATACATATCATAAAATAATAAATCAGCCTTCTGAAACATGGAGTCAGATCCTCGTGTCTTCCCCAATCCACCTGTGAACGCCCTCACGCTTCCCCTCCTGCTCTGGTATCTCACATTTTTCAAGCTGCCTGTGTCACACATCTGATCTCAGAGCTGATTTCCACGCCAGGAATCAGTGCCTGGGTTTGTAATCCCTGCATGTCACCCTGGGCTCCTCATCACTGCCAGGGCAGCAGCGCTTGATCCTCCTCACCCAGAGCCTCACTGAAGCTCCCAGGAACCGAGTGTCCGCCAGCATTAACATTCCACAGAGCTGCTGCCACATGAGAAGGGGAAAAACGACAGAAAATGACCTCTTGCCTTCCCCCAGCACCCTGAAAAGAAGGGATTGCTCCCAGGGCTGTAACACCAGTCCCAACATGGCAAAGCTGCGCCTCGCTGCAGGAAATTAATTCATCTCGATGTGCGAGCCCTTCAGCAGAGCTCCTCTCTCTCCCTCACTCTGCAACCTGCTCACAGATCTCAGGCTCTACAAGTCTGACCTGATTTCCAGCCCTGCTGCTGCTGGTTTGTGATGCAGCTGGAGTTTCACAGGGGTTTGGGGAGGGCTGTGCCTCCAGGGCTGTGTTCAGGCTCTGTAAATCCTGCCTGACCTTTGCTGAGCAGCGAGGCCTCGGGCTCTGGCACGGCCTGAAAGGAAGCACCAGGTGGAGAGACTGAGGGAAACGAGGCCTGAAAACTTGGGTTTTAGTGGTTTTTAGGTGCCTGGGTGAATCATTTGCACGTATAAGGAGAAGGAAGTGAATAAATAAGTTTGTTTTAGAGATAGGGATAATGCTCAGTCAGACTGAAGTCCACAGGAGTAGTTGGTGAGTCACTCTGGGCACTCGGGATGCTTTTTGCTGCATGGAGCTTTTTTTGTTATTTGCCTTTTTTTTCCCCTGTATTTCTTTTTTTTTTTTTTTTTTTTTTTGAGAAGACACAATGACAGGAACATTTCCAAATGACATTCCTCCCTCAACCTCCATCCTGGAGCTCCCCCAGCCTTGACAGGGTAGGAGGATCAGAGGATGAGCACAGCCAGCACCCAAACCTCAGAAAAACAGGAGCTGAGGTGGAGATTTATTCCTGGGGAGACTGAGCTCCCAAAATCCACAGTTCCTGGTGTCACTCCCTTTACATCCATCAGCTTCTGAAGGAACCAAATTCCTTATTTTTGTATTTCATTTATATTCCTTATTTTTCTATTTAATGCTATCCATGGTAGCTCAGAGGAGCCACGTTCTTGGAGGACAGGGATAAAGGTGGAAGTGTCCCTGCCCATGGAATGGGGTGGAATGAGATGAGCTCCAAGGTCCCTTCAAATCCAATTTTGGAATTCCAGGAAACAGCAAAACTGTGGGATTTAGATTTTGCTGCTGCCCTTGTTGCCCACACCATAGAAAAGAGATCCCTTTGTTTTAGAGATGGGGATAATGCTCAGTCAGACTGAAGCCCACAGAAGTCGTTGGTGAGTCACTCTGGGCACTCAGGATGCTTTTTGCTACCTCCCAACCCAGCATCTTTGGCTTCCTACACAAGATCTGCTTTTTTCTGTTTTGTTGGAGGTCGTGTTTTTGTGTTGTGCTGACTTTTAGTCCCCACTTTCACTATACAAATTGCAAATTCTTGCCTTTTCTTCAGGCTGTGGAATCCTAATTCAGTTGCAGTGGGACTTGTACTAAAAGAAGTTTGCTTTTTTCTGTTTTGTTGGAGGTTGTGTTTATGGGTTGTGCTGATTTTAGTCCCCACTTTCATTATTTATATGGCAAATTCTTGCCTTTTCTTCAGGTCATGGACTCCTAATTCAGCTGCAGTGGGTCTTGTACTAAAAGCAGTCCTTGGAATTTGAGTGGCCACTTTTATCCTCCAATACTCCTTTCCCCCACTCATCTTTGTGAGCACTAATTTCTATCTCAGGGAGGTTAAGTTTTTTCCTTGGACCTTTTCCTTAACCTCCTGACCTGCCTGACAAAACTGGGTGCTGTGCTGCTGTTCCCAGGCACAATAAATGAAACAGGGCCAGAAGAGGGGAGCTTTTCCTCCCACTACAGCAGAGCCTTCAAAGCCACCCACACGAGGAGCTGCGACTGTCTGAGTTGGATGAAAAAGGCCCAAAAAGGGGCCTTGAAGAGGCCACTACAGAGAGAACCTGAAAGTTGAGGTTCTGAGGGTTGGCACTTCAGAGGAGAGAGCACGACACGCCCTTGGGTCGGGTTTTTGTGTGGCTTTTGTGCTCCTCCTCAGCCTCATCCCAATAAACTGTGGAGAGCCACAACAAGGAGAAGCTGGCTGACCTTGGAGGGCAGGAGATGCTCGTGGAGGATGCAGTAATGAGGCTGACCCCGCTGTCAGATCCTCCTCACGGGCCACGGGTGGGATGAGCCCCTTGGGGCCGCTGAATAAGGACGGGGCAGTGGCAGAGCAAAGGTTGGGGAGGCTGTTGTGGCTTTGTGGGACTTCTTTTTGTCTTCATCCAAAGCTCACAGGGAGCTCAGAGCTCTTTGATGGCACTGAGGATGAATGCTGGATCTGAGGCACTTGTTGAAACGCTTGGGCAAATCATCTCTGACTCCACACAGGGCAGAAGTCACTTAGAGCTGAGTGTGTAACTGAATCAGGGTGGGATTTCAGATCAAAAATAAAATCAGCAGCATCCTCGGGATGAATTCAAGTAGAATTAGCCAGTTGCAGGACAGTGCTGTTAATCTAAGCCTTAATTATCTTGGAATTGCCTCCCTCAGCTTACTAAAAGCAGTGGCCTTGTGCCACTCATGCATTTCCTATTGCCCTGTGAGGAATCCTTACAGGAGATCACTCTGTGGTCTGGCTGGCCCCAGCTGCTTCCCTCCGGGGCAATGCAGCACTGCTCCTCTCAGGAGGCCAAAACACCTCACCTGAAAACAGCTTCTGCAGCTGAAATAAACCACTCTGAAAGGAGATTTTGCACAGCAGTCACAGAATAACCACCTTGGCAGAGTTATTTTTTAAAATTCTTTTCCTGGTGGCAGACACGTCAAACTCCGCTCTGTCTTGCAGAGGCACAAGAGCACCACAGGGTTCTCCCTCTGAGCCACTTGTTGGAACACTTGGGCAAATCATCTTCACCTCCACACAAGGCAGAAGTCACCTAAAGCTGCATCAGGGTGGGATTTTAGATCAAAAACAAAATCAGCAGCATCCTCAGGATGAATTAAAGTAGAATTAGCCAGTTGCAGGACAGTGGTGTTAATCTAAGCCTTAATATTTATTTGGTTTTGGTGTGACGGTGGTCACAGGGGTTTTTAGAGGATGGAAGAGACAGGAATCTTAATTCCATGATCAGAAGGCTTGATTTATTATCTTATGATATATATATAACATTATAACTATACTACATAGAAATAAAAAGGAAAGGAGCTTCTTCAGAAGCTGGCTAAGCTAAGAATAGAATAGAAAGAATAATAACAAAGATCTGTCTCTTGGCAGAGAGCAAGAGCAGCTCCACCATGAGTGGTCAGCAAATCCAAACATCTACAGAAGACCAATCCCAGGTGGACCTGTTGCTTTCCACAGCAGCAGATAATAATTGTTTACATTTGCTACTGAGCTTCTTCCCAGCTCCAGCAGGAACAATCCTAAGAAAGGATTTCTCACAAAAGATGTCAGCGACATTTTGGCAAGTCCAAACATTAATTTTTTCTTAATTACCATGGAATTGCCTCCAGCTGTTGGTGGCAGCAGCACCCAGAGGCCACAGTGATGAATTGAGGAGGGAGAGAAGGAGGGAGGTGGGAAATGTTCCTCTCCTGGAACGGGTCACCTTGGCATGGCTCATCCCTGTGGGGACACAGCTGCTCAGCACTCAGTTTATATTTCATTTTATATTTCATGTTTGTGCAGCCAGTTGTGATTTAAGCTCAGCCCTCAGAGCTTCTGGCTGATGGGTTCCTTGAAGCTCAGGGCCTGACCTTTGGAATTTTTTATGAGGTTGTCACATCCCAGCCACCAAGCCAGGGAGGGAACGCTGAGATCAGCCCCAGCGCCTGACCAAGGATGGTGTCAGCAGAAAGGAATATTTTATGAAAACACTTCTGCTGACCCCATCCCTGCCAACAGGAGCTGTATTTTGTGGCAGAATTTCCACTAAAATCACCTTGCCAGCCTCAGAGCCAGCAGCCCTCCCCAGCGATGCCTTTGGGATATAAATACACCCCGTGGGCTCTGGAATGAGAATTCAGAATTCTGGTTGTCCCCATGGGCGCTTTGAATTTCTCCTGGATTTACAGGGCATGGATTCACACCTGGAATATCTTGATTTACAGGTATGGGGGCAGGTCTCTGTTTAATCGGAGAAAAATAGAAATCAGTTTAATAGGAGAAAAATAGAAATCAGTTTAATAGGAGAAAAATAGAAATCAGTTTAATACGAGAAAAATAGAAATCAGTTTAATCAGAGAAAAATAGAAATCAGTTTAGTAGGAGAAAAATAGAAATCAGTTTAATAGGAGAAAAATAGAAATCAGTTTAATAGGAGAAAAATAGAAATCAGTTTAATCGGAGGAAAATAGAAATCAGTTTAATCAGAGAAAAATAGAAATCAGTTTAGTAGGAGAAAAATAGAAATCAGTTTAATCGGAGGAAAATAGAAATCAGTTTAATAGGAGGAAAATAGAAATTTTGCTCTGCCTGAGCCAGATCCACATCCAGATAATGCTCCATGTTTTTCAGGCGAGGAGAAGGGGAAAAGGAAATAATTTAATGATTTTTTTTCCACGTTATTTGAAGGAAACTCAGTGTGTTTGTTAACTCTGAATTCATTTTTATCCCAGCTGTTGATGTGGTGCCCATTGGGAGATGGCAGAGGAATGGCCACTGGGAGCACCTGAATCCCAAAATCTTGCCTGGGAGTTAAACCTGGTCAAAATCTCATGGAATTTTTACCTGGAAGAGTGGGAAGAGAAATCTAAAAGTGTTTTCTACTCAGGTATCTTCAGGAAATGAAGGGTTAGGAGCCAGGAAGGTAAAAGGCAATGAAAAACAGTGATATTATTCAGATTGTTTAAAATTCCTCTCTTTTGGGTGGTGGTTTTGCCTGGATGGGGGTGTTTAAAATGCAAGTTTCAGTTTGTTTAGGATTTTGCTGCCATTTCCTTTCCACTGTAAACTTTCAGCAATAATTCTCTCAGAAATAAAACTTTGAGGCCATAATTCTGTGGTGAAATCCACCACGGGCAGCTGCAGATAAATAATCTGATTATAAAACAGGAGATGCTCCTGGTACAATGTTATGGAAAATATGGGGAGGGTTTGGAAGACAAAACCCAGCGAGCTGCAAAACCCCATTTTTAATTCAATTAATACCTGGTTAAATTTATGGTTTAACAAGGTGATGGGGTTGCTGTGGGTTAGCATTGATACCACAGCACAAATTTTTCCATTATCAGCTCTTCCTCCTGGAAGTGGCACTTAAGGAAAACAAAAAACAACCTCGGTGCAGTTTTATGGAAATTAACTCTGAACTGACTCAAATTCAGCCCCACAGGTAGGAACGATGATTTGGCACTTATTCCTCTCTCAAACCTAAAAGCATCTGCAGGGCCTGGTGCAGTGGTCTTTTAAAACTCATCAGCAGGTTATAAAAATGAAATAAATAAAATAAAAAAAAGAAAGTTTTGGGGTTATTTTTCCCTGTGTTATCCAGCGGTGGAGCTCGTTGCCACAGGGCGTTTGAGAGGGCAAAAACTGAAGTTATTTCGGAGAGAAAATAAGATGCACTTCCAAAAGAACAGCCTCGAGGGACAATAAACACAGCTGATAATGTGAGATCTTCTGGTTTGGAAAAGCTGCACGTCGCTGTTTCTATGGAAATTGGAAAGAAGGCATCCATGGTTGAGTTTCCCACGTGGTTTTCCCAAAGATCCACCCAGGCTGAGGGGTGACCTTGGGGTCTCTGCACCTTCAGCCTGGCCCAGCACAGCCACGCTCCCACTTTGCTGCAAGAGGCAGGGGAAGGTTGAGAGGAAAATAGGAGAAAAAATAGGAAAAAAATAGGAGAAAAATAGAAATTTTGCTCTGCCTGAGCCAGACCCATGTTTAGATAATGCTCCGTGTTTTTCAGGCAAGGAGAAGGGGAAAAGGAAATAATTTAATTGTTATTTTTTCACGTTTTCTGAAGGAAACTCGGTGTGTTTGTGAACTCAGAGTTCAGTTCTGCCTGGGTGAGAGGCTGAAGTGTCTTGGAACTGAAATGTTCCCATCTGGGGACTGGAGGTGACTGATGGCACCACTTCTCCAGAACTTTCCCTCAAACCCTATTTTTGATATCTCCTTCCAGTGAGTTGGGAGGGGGAGAAGAGGCTGTGTGGGTTGGGGTTTTTTTGTTATTTGCCTTTTTTTTTCCTCTATTTTTTTGAGAAGAAACAGTGACAGGAACATTTCCAAATGACATTCCTCCCTCAACCTCCATCCTGGAGCTCCCCCAGCCTTGACAGGGTAGGAGGATCAGAGGATGAGCACAGCCAGCACCCAAACTTCACAAAAACAGGAGCCGAGGTGGAGATTTATTCCTGGGGAGACTGAGCTCCCAAAATCCACAGTTCCTGGTGTCACTCCCTCGTACGTCCATCAGCTTCTGAAGGAACCAAATTCCTTATTTTTATATTTCATTTCTATTCCTTATTTTTATATTTAACTCATATATTTAACTTATTTATATATTACTCATTATTACAAAGGAGCCACATTCTTGGAGGACAAGGAGAAAGGTGGAAACGTCCCTGCCCATGGAATGGGGTGGATTGAGATGAGCTCCAAGGTCCCTTCAAATCCAATTTTGGAATTACAGGAAACAGCCAAACTGTGGGATTCAGATTTTCCTTGTGGTGCCCTTTGCTGCTGCCCTTGCTGCCCACACCACAGAAAAAGTTTTGGAGCAGCCAAGGAGGTTCTGGGAATATGGGGTGGTTGGAATGGTTCCTCCCATTATTATTTATTATTGAATGGCTCCTGATCAGAAATGGAAGTGCTGCGCTGGTTTTAAGTGACTCCTCTGCACCAGGATTACATTAAAAATTAAGGAATTTCATCAGGATAACTTCCTGCCCTCTCTGTCCCCAATCTCCTGTGAGCAGGGAGATGAAAGCACCAGGATCATTGGAATTGTCTCCATTTCTCCATTTTTCCATTTCATCTCCATTTCTCCATTTCTCTATTTCTCCATTCCTCCATTTCTCCTCTTCTCCATTTCTCCATTATTTCTCCATTTCTCCATTCCTCCATTTCTCCATTATTTCTCCATTATTTCTCCATTTCTCCATTCCTCCTTTTCTCCATTTCTCCTTTTCTCCATCCCTCCATTCCTCCATTTCTCCATTATTTCTCCCTTTCTCCATTTCTCCATTTCTCCATTTCTCAATTTCTCCATTATTTCTCCATTATTTCTCCATTCCTTCATTCCTCCATTTCTCCATTATTTCTCCATTTCTCCATTCCTCCATTTCGCCATTATTTCTCCATTATTTCTCCATTCCTCCATTTCTCCATTATTTCTCCATTATTTCTCCATTTCTCCATTCCTCCATTTCTCCATCATTTCTCCATTTCTCCATTATTCCTCCACTATTTCTCCATTATTTCTCTGAGCACTGATTTAGCTGCAGAGCTCTCGTGCAGCCCAGGGAATTTTCCAACAGGTGGGCTCAGATCTCTGCCAGCGGAGTCAGGTGGATGAAACATTCCCTGCCTGGGATAAAAGCAGCTTGGGAGGTTTGAGCATCCTTGGGAGGGTTCTGTTTCCCAGCTCAGAGCTGCAATCTGTTCAAAACAAGATAATTTTAGGGCTTGGCTGGTGGGAAAGAGCCATTTCCTTCATCTTAATCCCACATTTCACATGTGCAGCGTGTGGAAGTTTGGGATTGACCCGTCAGAGGTTTCAGGGGATGGAAAATGAAAGGGTTGGGAAGATGATTTTGGGGGTTGTTGGGTTTGATGGGGACTGGGTGGGCTTGAGGGTTCTGGTTTGGGTTAAAATAACAGAGAAAAAGGACTGGGGTGGGATTGTGAATTCCAGAATTGCACTGGATGTTGGGATAGTGTGGGAATAACTGGGTGACTTGATTGGAATGTGTCCATCATTCCTAAAGGATCCTAAAAAAGGATCCTAAAGGATCCTAAAAATCCTAAAAAAAAGATCCTAAAGGATCCTAAAAATCCTAAAAAAACGGATCCTAAAGGATCCGAAAAATCGTAAAAAAAAGATCCTAAAGGATCCTAAAAATCCTTAAAAGGAGATCCTAAAGGGTTCTAAAAATCCTAAAGGATTTTCCTGTCATCAGCTGCAGCTGGAGCAGGCTGAGCTCAGTGTTTGCCCACCCCAGGACATGTTGGGAACCACCACAACTTCATTTTGGGAAAGTTCCTGGAGCACTGTGTGCTCTGGGCAGGGATTTCTGCTGGAAACGTGGGAGATGGAGGGTTTATTCCAGGATTTATTCCAGGATTTATTCCAGGGTTTATTCCAGGGTTTATTCCAGGGTTTATTCCAGGTGTGGGCATTGCAGAACCCCCACAACTTCATTTTGGGAAGATGGAAACATTCCTGGAGCACTGTGTGCTCTGGGCAGGGATTTCTGCTGGAAATGTGAGAGATGAAGGGTTTATCCTAGGATTTATTCCAGGATTTATTCCAGGGTTTATTCCAGGATTTATTGCAGGGTTATTGCAGGATTTATTCCAGGGTTTATTCCAGAGTTTATTCCAGGGTTTATTCCAGGATTTATTCTAGGGTTTATTCCAGGGTTTATTCCAGGATTTATTCCAGGGTTTATTCCAGGGTTTATTCCAGGATTTATTCCAGGGTTTATTCCAGGGTTTATTCCAGGATTTATTCTAGGATTTATTCTAGGATTTATTCCAGGGTTTATTCCAGGTGTGGGCATTGCAGAACCCCCACAACTTCATTTTGGGAAGATGGAAACATCCCTGGAGCACTGTGTGCTCTGGGCAGGGATTTCTGCTGGAAATGTGAGAGATGAAGGGTTTATTCCAGGGTTTATTCCAGGATTTATTCCAGGGTTTATTCCAGGATTTATTCCAGGGTTTATTCCAGGGTTTATTCCAGGATTTATTCCAGGATTTATTCCAGGATTTATTCCAGGGTTTATTCCAGGGTTTATTCCAGGGTTTATTCCAGGATTTATTCCAGGGTTTATTCCAGGGTTTATTCCAGGATTCATCCTAGGATTCATTCCAGGATTTATTCCAAGATTCATCCCAGGATTTATTCCAAGATTCATCCCAGGATTTATTCCAGCATTCATCCCAGGTGTGGCCATTGCAGGAGGGAACAATTTCAGGGAATGAGCCTTGGAATTGATCCTGGAGAGCCCGAGAGCAGGGCTGGGATCCCGGGGCCAGCCTGTCACTAAACAGAAACGATTTAAACAGGAAACAAAAGTTTCCAAAATGCACAAATGTCATTTTTCTGCCTCCCCTGCACCTCCACCATGGCCAGAACCAGCTCCCACCACAGTTGCCATGGAAGGGGCGTCCAGCCCAGGCACATTTGGCAGCTGCTCCCACTCCATGAAACAACACCGGGCTGGAAATACAAATATAAAAGAGGGGAAAACAGCTTGATTTGCATCCAATTGCAAATCCCTCTGCTACAGAAAGGAAACCTTTTGTGCTGAGAGTCAGAAATCTCCTCTGACAAGTTGATGGAAGGAGCTATGAATAGCAAACCAAGAATTTTCGAGTTTGTTGAGATTTGGAGCTGTGTTTTTCCTGAGCAGATGCCTTTGCTGCCTATTTCTGTGTTGCCTTTTTTTCCCCTCTAACTGCTCCACCAGTGAATTTTGCTGATGGATCTGGGAATTGCTGCATGACCTGAGCTGGATGCTTTGGAAGCTCTTGGGTAATCCCAATTTTTCTCCATAATCACTGGGATAGGAAGATGTTTAGCACTTGTGAAAACCTGGTTTAAGAGCTCTTCCCTGGCGTGGCGACTCCTGGGGTTCCCCAAAAAATTTCCAGGAGCAGGTGAGGCAGCAAAAGGTCAAATCAATTGGGCAGAGAACAATCAGGCTGATAAATTGCCCTTCGCAAAATCAAACTCGTTACCCTGCAGGCAACAGCAGAAATATCAGAAATAATTGAAAACGGAGAAATCGACGGCGGCAAAAATAAAGATTTTGCTTTAATCCATGGAGCCAATTCTGTGGGAATGCTGTTTGTGCTCCACCAGTGGAAGTCCATAGGAATATTGAAGGTTTATGAAATATTGTATTTCAGACTGGCACAGACTGGAGGGGGAATGTTACTCTCATAACTCTCACTTGGGTTCTCTTATTCCATGAAATTATTCCATCATTTTTTTCCCGACTAAAAAGAATGATTTCTCAAACGTTGATGATCAAATCCCCTCCAAAATAGCAAAAGGTTGTGAATTTCATGAATTATGAAACATTTTTATGCCATACTTATACCCCAGTTTAAAATAAGTTGGGAACTGATTCAGCCTGAGCAGGTCCAATCCCAAGGGGTTTTTGGGAAGCTCAGCTCAGCTTTCCAAAAAGATCTTCCTTGAAAAAGGATCCCTGTTTTGAGGGTAGAAACGGAGAACTTTTTTGAAAAATGGGTTTAATTAAAGCACTGCAGGTGCTCAAGCGTGGCACAAAGTTTCTTACATTTTTCCAGAGCATTCCATCTGACTTTGCTACTTTCTGTCATTTTTCTAGGCTGCTTCGTGAGGAGAAAGGCATAAAAGAAGAAATTCCAGAACACTTTTCAGGCTCTTTTATTTTCACCTACCATTTAATCCCTGTATGTCTTCTTTTCATAACCGATTTGCTCCCCTAAGTCTTTAGAAGTTCGGAATTTTAGTTCCAGTATTTTTTGTTTTATTTAGTTCATTTAGGGGTTTTTTTGGTTTTTTTTTTAGTGTAGTTTCAGTATTTTTAGTTTAGTTTTTTAGTTTAGTTTTTTAGTTTAATTCCACCCTTTGGCTGCTGGGCTCTTCAGGAGGGTTCACCGGGAAGTTAAATGAACTTTTTTGAGCAACGTTTAATTAATTAAGGGGTTATTTCTGCTTGATGCCCCATTTTGACGCCTGGAGCTTCAGCCTACCCAGGATCCACGTTGTTCCCCAGGTCCTGGAGCGTTGGATCCCCTTCAAAAAATCTTCTTGGGCTGTGTGGGCTGGGATTCAGCCTCTCCTGCAGTCCTCAGGCAAAGATGAGTCTTCCTTTGCATATTTCATGCCGTGCTCATCCCCTGCCTGTCAGGATGCTCAGGGAACTTGGCTTCTTCACCGGGGACTTTGAGTCATGACTTTTCGCCTTTTTCTGCGCTGCAGGGGCAGAGCAGGTTGGAGGCAGAGAAATTTGGATTTATTTGGCTCTTCCAGAGGTGCTGAGGGCTGTGCTGGTCAGTGTCACCCTGGTTTTTTAAGATTTTCTAAGCCTTCTGATGTTGATATTCTTGTAGGGAACTTCCTCACCAACTTTCTGTAAATAACTCATTGTTTTGCATTCTTTTGTGGAGGAAGAGAAATTTGATGGGCTGTTGGTTTGCCCAGTGTCATTGGAGAGGTGGCACTGTCACCCTCCAACCCGCTGTCACTTTTGGAAAATTATAAATATTGGAGTCAGAAAATAAATTTCCCTTTTTTCCTTCACCTTGAGAGCAGTGGTGTGCTCGGTTCTTTCATGTCCTATAGTGACAGGTCAGTGCCCAGTGTTGGTGGTGTTGATTTTCCAAAGTGATTTTGAGCACAATTTCTGCTTTAAATCCAAGTGTGCAATTTTCTTTTTCTGAGCTGCGACCCCTGGTGAGGGAAACTGAGCCCAGCTGAGCCCTGCAGAGGCAGCAGCAGATTTTAACCAGGGGGTTTTGCATCCTGCAGGTCACCCAGAAATGCCAGGGCTTGTCAGAACCTTTGTCCTTTTCTGTTCCCATTGGGAAGGGTGGGATTTTGGGAAGGGTGGGATTTTGGAAAAGGTGGGATTTTGGGAAGGGTGGGATTTTGGGAAGGGTGGGATTTTGGAAAGGGTGGGATTTTGGGAAGGGTGGGATTTTGGGAAGGGCGGGATTTTGGGAAGGGTGGGATTTGGGGCGCCTCGATCCGAACCCAGGGTGGAAAATTGCACTGGTTTGGATGAAACCTGAGGGGTGAGAAGGTTTTTCTGTGGGCCCTGAGCAGACGGGTGGGACAGAGGGATTCCTGCAAAAGCTGCTGGGCTGGGGGATCCCAGCAATGTCCAGGAGCTCCTGGGGCTGTCTGAGGCCTCCTCAGGCTCTGGTGCTTGCTGTCCACTGCCCTGGGTTGGCCATGCATGAGGCTGCTCCAGCCCTCAGGCACTTCAAACCGTGCCTTATTTCTCTCCCTTTCTCTCCCTTTCTCTCCCTTTTTCTTCTTTTCTTTCCCTTTCTCTTCCTTTCTTTCCCTTTCTCCCCCTTTCTCTTCCTTTCTGTCCCTTTCTCTCCCTTTCTTTACCTTTCTCTCCCTTTTTCTCCCTTCCTCTCCGTTTTTCTTCCTTTCTCTCCTTTCCTTTCTTTCCTTACCTTTCTCTCAATTTCTCTCCCTTTTTTTACCTTTCTCTCCCTTTCCTTACCTTCCTCTCCCTTTCTCTCTCTTTATCTCCATTTCTCTCCACTTCTCTCCCTTTCTCTCCCTTTCTCTCCCTTCCTCTTCCTTTTTCTTCCTTTCTCTGCCTTTCCCTACCTTTCTCTCCCTTTATTTCCCTTCCTCTCCCTTTTTCTTCCCTTCTCTCCCTTTCTTTACCTTTTTCTCCCTTCCTCTCCATTTTTATCCCTTTCTCTCTCTTCCTCTCCCTTTCTCTTCCTTTCTCTCAATTTCTCTCCCTTTTTCTTCCCTTCTCTCCCTTCCTCTCCCTTTCCTTACCCTTCTCTCCCTTTCTCTCCTCTTCTTTCCCTTTTTTAACCTTTTTCTCCCTTCCTCTCCCTCTCTCTCCCTTTCTTTCCCTTTTTTTACCTTCCTCTCCATTTTTCTCCCTTCTTCTCCCTTTTTCTCCCTTCCTCTCCCTCTCTCTCCCTTTCTTTCCCCTTTTTTACCTCTCTCTCCCTTTTTTTACCTTTCTCTCCCTTTTTTTCCCTTCCTCCCTCTCCCCCTGCCCCATTTCCCCCCAGATTTTTACATTTCTCCACTCCCAGCTGGGGCTGAGGCAGGAGCAGCATTTGGATGATCCCAAAGACAAAGCTGAGCCTCTCCTGGCGATTTGCATGAAGCTTTTCTTTCCCTATCACATCAGAGAAAGAAATTCTCATTTCTCCTGTCAAAAATAACAGCGAGTCCATCCCGCTGCTTCCCCCCAAACCTTTTGTTATTCTTTTGTGGGATTCTGATCCAACGCTGCTCCTAATAGTGGCTGAACCCACAAGGTTTTAAAACATTTCATCTTAGTTAAAAGCAGCAAAATTCTCAGAGAATTTCCCCCCCCTCTGTGTACACATTAAACTGCATCGGATCAAAACTTCCTTTAAATGTTTGGTATCGTGGAGATGTTTTTTCCCTTTCATCCCAGCTGAGGCTTTTGTTATTCCAGGCACTGAATAAATCTGTTCCTGCCCTTAGGAACTTAATTGAATTTTTTTTTGCTATTTTTTTTTTGGTTGTAAATATGCAAACAGGATTTTGCCCGTATTAAAAGTGGAAAATGAAGTGGGAACAGATGGAATTTATCATATTTTAAGGAAAAGTTGGGGCACCTGCTCCAGCCCAGTTTCCTGGAGAGAGGAGAGCTGTGCAGGAGAGGAGGTCACGGCGAGGTTTTTCCTTCTGGGGATTTATCTCAAAGGAGATTTGAAAACGTGGAATTTTTATTTCAGCCCGTGCTGTTTTCTGTACAGACATCTCCTAAATGGGTCATTGTATTTTATCAGCAAAACACATTGTTGGCATTGTCCAAACACTTCTCAACAATCAATATTATCTTTTCTGAGGGGAAATAATAACATTTTGTGCATGTCTGGAGTCCAAGTGATTTTCAGTGCTTATCTCCACTTTGTTTTCTCTCGTCCTGCAGTAAATTCATTCACTCTTTACTGGGGTACAAATTGATCCATAAACATTTCATTACCAGCAAGCACTGCTCCTTTCATGGAGTATTTTATTTCTCTCATTTTAATTGCATCCAAAGCTGAGCACGGGGCTGGCAGATAATGAAACCAAAGCTGCCATTAACAGGAATGTGAAACTGTATTTCCTCCCTATTTTTGAAGCCGTTTCTTTCTGCTTATCGTGGCAATCTGCTGCTCCACTTCTCAACCTGACAAATCTTCTGTAATTTTTATCCTCAGGACGGGGAGGAATTCCAGCCAGAGGGGCTGAATTTTATGGATTTCCCTCTGGCAGCCAAGGAAGGGGAGTTGGATCTCCCACTCTTGAGATTTGTGTGAAGAGGAATGAGCTTCCAAAAAACCCAAGGGCCCTTCTCCATCCCGGGGTGGGTTTGCTGCAGGAATTCCGAGGCAAAGAGATTTTTTTTCTTATTAAACTGAACTTAATGAGTGTTTGGAAAATTAGTTTGGACATTGTTTGGACAATGAGTTTGGACATTATTTGGACAATGAATTTGGACATTGGACAGTGAGTTTGGACATTATTTGGACAATGAGTTTGGACATTATTTGGAGAATGAGTTTGGACATTGTTTGGAGAATGAGTTTGGACATTATTTGGAAAATAAGTTTGGACATTGTTTGGACAATGAGTTTGACCATTGGACAATGAGTTTGGATGTTATTTGGACAATGAGTTTGGACATTATTTGGACAATGAGTTTGAACATTGGACAATGAGTTTGGACGTTGTTTGGAGAATGAATTTGGATATTGTTTGGACAATGAGTTTGGACATTATTTGGACAATGAGTTTGGACATTGTTTGGACAATGAGTTTGAACATTGGACAATGAGTTTGGACATTGTTTGGACAATGAGTTTGGACATTATTTGGACAATGAGTTTGGATGTTGTTTGGACAATGAGTTTGGACATTGTTTGGACAACGAGCAAAATTTTTCTTATTAAACTGGACTTAAGGAGTATTTGGACAAATCTCTCAGGCACAGGGTGGGATTTTTGGGGTCAGGAGTTGAACTCCATGGTCTTGATGGGTTCCTTCCAGCTCAGCCTATTCCATGGGTTTGTGAAACTTTAACTTGAGGATCCGTCCAGCTCTGAGGGGCTGGAACCCACCCTGGGAGCAGCTCTGGGGCAGGAGATCCACAAGAATTGGGTTTGTTAAAGGCTCTGCAGATCAGAACAGAGTTTGGAGCAATCCACAAGAATTGGGTTTGTTAAAGGCTCTGCAGATCAGAACAGAGTTTGGAGCAATCCACAAGAATTGGGTTTGTTAAAGGCTCTGCAGATCAGAACAGAGCTCTGGGGGAGGAATCTGGAATGGTCCATGAGAACTGGGTTTGTTCACAGCTCTGCAGATCAGAACAGTCTGGAGTGATCCACAAGAATCTGGGTTTGCTGAAAGCTTTGCAAATCAGAACAGAGCTCTGTGAGAAGGATTTTTGAACGATCCATGAGAACTGGGTTTGTTAAAGGCTCTGCAGATCAGAACAGAGTCTGGAGTGATCCATAAGAGCTGGGTTTGTTAAAGCCTCTGCAGATCAGAACAGAACTCTGTGAGAAGAAGATTCGTGAGAACTGTGTTTGTTCAAAGCTCTGCAGATCAGAACAAAGTTTGGAGCAATGCATGAAAACTGGATTTGTTCAAGGCTCTGCAAATCAAAACAGTCTGAAGTGATCCACAAGAATCTGGGCTTGCTGAAAGCTTTGCAAATCAGAACAGAGCTCTGTGAGAAGGATTTTTGAACAATCCATGAGAGCTGGGTTTGCTAAAGATTCTGCAGATCAAAACAGACTCTGGAGTGATCCACCAGAACTGGGTTTGCTGAAGGCTCTGCAGATCAGAGCAGAGTCTGAAGCAATCCATGAGAGCTGGGTTCGTTCAAAGCTCTGCAGATCAGAAGAGTCTGGAGTGGTCCATAAGAACTGGAATTGTTCCAGGCTCTGCAGATCAGAACAGAGCTCTGTGAGAAGGATTTTGGAGCAATCCATGAGAACTGGATTTGTTAAAGGCTCTGCAAATCAGAATGGAGTCTGGGCAGGAATTTGGAGCAATCCATGAGAACTGGGTTTGTTAAAGGTTCTGCAGATCAGAACAGAGTCTGGAGCAGGAGATCCACAAAAACTGGATTTGTAAAAGCTCTGCAAATAAGAACAGAGTCTGGGGCAGGAATTTGGAGCAATCCATGAGAAGTGGGTTTGTTAAAGGCTCTGCAGATCAGAACAGAGTTTGGAGTGACCCACAAGAACTGGGTTTGTTAAAGGCTCTGCAGATCAGAACAGAGTCTGGGGCAATCCACAAGAACTGGATTTCTTCACAGCTCTGCAGATCAGAACAGAGCTCTGTGAGAAGTTTGGAGTGACCCACAAGAACTGGGTTTACTCAAAGCTCTGCAGATCAGAACAGAGACTGGAGTGACCCATAAGAACTGGGTTTGCTGAAACCTTGGCAGATCAGAACCGAGCTCTGTGTGCAGCAGAGCAGCCCAGGAGCTGAGGAAGTGCCACAGCCTGGAGACAGAAACAGGAGCTGCCTTGGGGAAGCTTTCCCCGAGGCTGGAGAGGGGCTGAGTGCTGCCCCCAGCCCCAGCAAATGGTGACAAATGGCCCTGAAGTGACTCCTGCATTAGCACCCGTTATTGTTCAGCCCACGGGTGGATCAGCAAATTCCCCCTGAGTTCAGGAGCTAAAGGACAACGTGAATCCTTTCC
Source organism: Geothlypis trichas (assembly GCA_009764595.1). Taxonomy (NCBI): domain Eukaryota; kingdom Metazoa; phylum Chordata; class Aves; order Passeriformes; family Parulidae; genus Geothlypis; species Geothlypis trichas. The sequence continues at coordinate 3,288,583 of CM019928.1, forward strand.
AGCTGCAATTTCCAGTGCTGCCCATTAAACCCTGCTGCTGCTGTTGGAGGAGCTGGCATTGTCCACAGAATGAAAAAAAAAATAAATCAGAATTTGCATTATGGAACAGCGATGTCTATTTTGATTAAGAACAACACTCTCCCCTGCTATCCTGTTTCATGAATATTTAAGTTAATTAAGCCCAGCAAAGATTTCATTTCAGCTTAATGACTTCTAAATGTGACTTCTTATGTCTGTGGAAATGAGTGAGATACGACAGGCACAGCTCTTAATACACTGAATTATGGGATTGAGGCATTTCCAAGGATATGGGGCAGCAGGGTTTTGTCCTTAGGAAATCCCTGAGCCTGTGGTGTGTGCTGGGCTGGAGGCCAAAGGGGCTTCCACAACTGGAAAAGGGAGAAAAAAATACAGAAAAATCTTGTGGGGCTGTGACAGAAGAGTGGGACAAACTTTGAACGATGTCAGTGCAGTGCTGAGTTGGTTTTGGGGCACTAAACATCACCACAGGAAATCTGGGCAGAGAAAAGATCAGAGATGCTCTCAAATTTTCTCACATTTCACTGATTTGGAGCAGAGGGGTGGCAGGGGGTGATTCTGCTTTGTAGAAAATACCAAAATTGCTTTTTTTTGTAATTAAACATCCAACCCAACTCCTCGAACTGGCAGTTTTGGGATGAGTGGATTGAAAGTTGGAATTCTGCATCAGAATTGGAAGTTGGAATTCTGCATCAGAATTGGAAGTTGGAATTCTGCATCAGAATTGGAGAAATGGTTGCATATGCTTGGGAAAATGAGCCTCTTTAAGCTTTGGGTGTTATTTTTTTAAAAAAAGCACCTAGACAGAATTATTGGCTGCTTTGGAAAATCTGAGTCCCATTTTCTCAGGCGTCGGTGCCAGGTAATTCAGAGCAGCTGCCATTACTGGTAATGGTGGTTAAATACAGAGTTTATCCTAATGCTCACGCTGCCATCAAAAGAGCCATCTCTAAAATCATCCCTCTCAGGAGTAATTCCCAAATCCCATTAGTGGCTGGGCAACCTCTGTGCTCAGTCCTGAAAACGAGAGGATTATCTGCCCCCAAAAAGGTCACAAGCAGGCAAAAATGAGGTTTGTGGCTGGGGGAGTGTGGGGAGAAGGAATTCAGAGCAGTTCCAGGCTTTTCAGCCACTCCTGGCAAATTCCTGCCCCGTTCTTCCCAGGAAAAACCTGAATAACCCCTGAGGAAAAGGTTCCTCATTTCCTCCCTTCCTGGGCTGCTCTGGAGTGAAAGGCTCAGAGATTTTGTATTTACAAAGATTGGAAAAGAACGGCCTGGAGTGACAAAATCTTTGTTGTTCTGTGAGAAATTCACAATTCTGTGGGACAGCAAGGGAAATCCTGGGAATCCCTGGAGTTTGCCCTTTCCTGAAGGATCCACCAGCAGATGGGACTCACAACAAACTCATCCCTTGCTTGGGCACCACCAAATCTGATGAATGAGGCAGGGAATGAATTGTTGAGCACTCCCAGGTTGTGGCAATATTTGAATTTATTTTTTTCCCATTCTAATCCTTACACGTGTTGGGGGAGCACATTGAGATTCTGCCTTAAAATGTTGTAGCAATATTTGATTTTTTTTTTCCCATTCTAATCCTTACACATGTTGGGGGAGCACATTGAGATTCTGCCTTAAAATGTTGTAGCAATATTTGATTTTTTTTTTTTTCTTTTTCCCATTCTAATCCTTACAAGTGTGGGGGGAGCAGATTGAGATTCTGCCTTACACTCTTGTAGCAATATTTGAATTTATTTTTTTCCCCATTCTAATCCTTACACATCTTGGGGGAGCACATTGAGATTCTGCCTTAAAATGTTGTAGCAATATTTGATTTTTTTTCCCCATTCTAATCCTTACAAGTGTGGGGGGAGCACATTGAGATTCTGCCTTAAAATGTTGTAGCAATATTTGATTTTTTATTTTTTTTCCCCATTCTAATCCTTACACATGTGGGGGGAGCACATTGAGATTCTGCCTTAAAATGTTGTAGCAATATTTGATTTTGTTTTTTTCCCATTCTAGTCCTTACACATGTTGGGGGAGCACATTGAGATTCTGCCTTAAAATGTTGTAGCAATATTTGATTTTTATTTTCCCCATTCTAATCCTTACACATGTTGGGGGAGCACATTGAGATTCTGCCTTAAACTCTTGTAGCAATATTTGAATTTATTTTTTTCCCATTCTAATCCTTACATGTGGGGGGAGCACATTGAGATTCTGCCTTAAAATGTTGTAGCAATATTTGATTTTTTTTTTCTTTTTCCCATTCTAATCCTTACAAGTGTGGGGGGAGCAGATTGAGATTCTGCCTTATCTGATGGGTCTTGACTCCATTTAAATCCAGCTAAGAGTGTTAAATTGACATCTAAGTAGGTGAGTGCAGTGCTAAGTCTCTTTCAGAACAAGCTGTAGGTGTGTTGTGATTCCAATTTATTTCTTTATAACTCCCCTAATGGGATAAAACCTGCGAGAGGGGTGGAAATGCTCGGGTGATGAAGCAGCAGGGGAGGGGATGTGGTTTGAAGAGGAGAAACCAAGGATGAAATGAAAAGGATGTGCTCACCTGAGGGAAGGGGCTCTCCAGGGGCTGCACAGAAGGGAACCAAGAGCGGGGCTCAGCCTCTGAGTTGGTTCTGGTTTTGATCCTCTGAGTTCATCTTAATTTTGATTTTCTGAGTTAGTCTTGATTTTGATCCTCTGAGTTCATCTTAATTTTGATTTTCTGAGTTAATCTTGATTTTGATTCTCTGAGTTTGTCTTAATTTTGATTCTCTGAGTTAATCCTGATTTTGATTCTCTGAGTTAGTCTTATTTTGATTCTTTGCGTTAGTCTTGATTTTGATTCCCTGAATTCGTCTTGATTTTGATTTTCTGAGTTTGTCTTAATTTTGATTCTGAGCTCATCTTGATTTTGGTTCTCTGAGTTCATCTTGATTTTCATTCTCTGAGCTCATCTTGATTTTCATTCTCTCCCCATTCCTGGTCTTCAACAAGTAACTTTTAAGTTACTCTCGACCTTTCAGGAGTAACTTTGATTGTTACTCTTGACCTTTGAGGAGTAACTGAGAGTTACTCTCAACCCTTCAAGAGTAACTTTGAGAGCTACTCTCAACATTTCAGGAGTAACTGAGAGTTACTCTCGACCCTTCAAGAGTAACTTTGAGAGTTACTCTCGACCTTTCAGGAGTTACTTTGAGTGTTACTCTCAACATTTCAGGAGTAACTTTGAGAGTTACTCTCAACCTTCAGCGAGCAACTTTTAAGTTACTCTCAACCTTTCAGGAGTAACTTTGAGAGTTACTCTTGACCTTCAAGGAGTAACTTTGAGGGCTGCTCTCAATCTTTGAGGAGTAACTTTGAGAGTTACCCTCAACCTTTCAGGAGTAACTTTGAGAGTTACTCTCGACCTTTCAGGAGTAATTTTGAGAGCTGCTCTCAACATTTCAGGAGTAACTTTGAGAGTTACTCTCGACCTTTGAGGAGTAACTGAGAGTTACTCTCAACCCTTCAAGAGTAACTTTGAGAGTTACTCTCGACCCTTCAAGGGTAACTTCGAGAGCTACTCTCAACATTTCAGGAGTAACTTTGAGAGTTACCCTCAACCTTTCAGGAGTAACTTTGAGAGCTGCTCTCAACATTTCAGGAGTAACTTTGAGAGTTACTCTCAGCATTTCAGGAGTAACTTTGAGAGTTACTCTTGACCTTTCAGGAGTAACTTTGAGAGCTACTCTGGACTTCCCAAGAATAACTTTGAGAGCGACTCTGGACCTTTGAGAAGTAACTTTGAGAGTTACTCTCCAGCTTTCAGGAGTAACTTTCACAGTTACTCTCCAGCTTTCAGGAGCAACTTTGGGAGCTCCACCAACGCTGGGCTCTGCACTATTTAAGCGTGGGAGGGTTGACTCCCACTCCTGTTTGCAGCCCAGCTGTGTTTTAGGGGTTTTAGGTTGGCCCCTGCCCAACATCCCCTCAGCTGCTGAACATCCCTCTGCCCTTAGATGTTGAGAGAGATTCCCGACTTTAATTCTTTTCTTGTGGTCTCCAGGCCAGATGGAGCTGTCACGACCACCCTTCTGAGGAGCACAGATGGTTCCCAGGCTGAACCTGTTCCCCTTCCTCAGGCATCCGGAAAACAAAGTAAAAATAAATATAAAAATATAAAAATATAAAAATATAAAAATATAAAATATAAAAATATAAAAATATAAAATATAAAAATATAAAAATATAAAAATATAAAAATATAAAAATATAAAATATAAACCTTGTGTTGTCTGCTCCCCAAAAAGCACAATTCTGCAACGAAATGAGGGATTTGGAGCCCAAATATTTGCCTTGGTGTTGTCTTTTGCCACAACAAAAGTCTGAAGGACCTTTGGGATTTATTGATGTGTGTAAAATGCTTGGAGGTACAAATATTATTTTTACAGCTGGTGGCAAAACATAGATAACCCCCCAAAAATGTTCTTTGGATAAAACAAGTTTGTATTTCTTTGGGGATGGATGGATTAGGAGCTGAGTCTTGCAAAGCATTTTCAGTATCAAAATTAGAACTTGATATTTTGCCCCTAAAAAAAAAAGAACCTTTTCAAGAGTCTGACTTTCAACCAACTGCTGCTTCTTCAAAATTCTTTACGGTCTCCAAGTCGGATGTGCAAAATCCTGTCAGGTGTCCCAGTGAATAGATGAAAAACTTCCTTTATTTTTATAGCAAGGCATCTCTTTTTTGGCTTAGAAGTATGAGGCAGATGAAAAATAGAAATATTAGAAGCCTTTGTATGGAGAAGTGTCTAATGAGGCAGCTTTATCTGCAGCAATGAGGAGAGCTCTCAGTGAATGGAGGTTGAAAAAGCCTTAAATATGTCGTTAGTGCTAATCTGGGGTGTTTGATCGGGCCAAGGATCTTAATCTTCAGACATTTCACAAGAACTGAGACAGATTGATGCCTCAGTTTGTCTTGCCTTAACTTTGGCTGCTCTGCTGCTGCAGAGCTGATCCCCAAGTTCAATGAACTCATTGAAGCTGCCTTGCAGAAATTCAACAGAAAAATGGCTTTAAGCTCCTTCAGATTCTGGGTTAATCCTAGAGGAATGCCTTGGGTTGTAACAAAACAAACGAGGGCTCTAAGAGTCCTTTTCATTTCTGAAATTCAGTTTCTCACAGTGGGGAACACGGCGTCTGAGAGTTTGTGTATTTGCTCTTGAGGCTTCGTTGTGTTTTTAATTGCATTTTGTAAAATGGTTTCTGTAATGGTGGGGGAAAGGTGAAGGAAGGAGATGGGGAAAGGTGAGGGAAGGAAATGAGGGAAAGGTGAGCAAGGAAATGAGGGAAAAGTGAAGGAAGGAGATGGGGAAAGGTGAGAGGAGATGGGGAAAGGTGAAAGGAGATGGGGAAAGGTGAGGGAAGGAAATGAGGGAAAAGTGAAGGAAGGAAATGAGGGGAAAGTGAGGGAAGGAAATGAGGGAAAAGTGAAGGAAGGAAATGAGGGAAAGGTGAAGGAAGGAAATGAGGGAGAAGTGAGGGAATGAGATGGGGAAATGTGAGAGGAGATGGGGAAAGGTGAGGGAAGGAAATGAGGGAAAAGTGGAGGAAGGAAATGAGGGAAAGGTGAGGGAAGGAAATGAGGGAGAAGTGAAGAAGCAGATGAGGGAGAAGTGAGGGAATGAGATGGGAAAAGGTGAGAGGAGATGGGGAAAGGTGAGGGAAGAATATGAGGGGAAAATGAGGGAAGGAAATGAGGGAAAGGTGAGGGAAAGAAATGAGAGAAAAGTGAGGGATGAGATGGAGAAAGTGAGAGGAGATGGGGAAAAGTGAGGGAAGAATATGAGGGAAAGGTGAGGGAAGGAGATGGAGAAAGGTGAGAGAAGAACATGGGGGAAAGTGAGAATGAGATGGGGAAAGGTGAGAGAATGAGGTTGGGGCAAGGTGAGAGAGGGAGATGGGGAAAGGGGAGTTTATGAGGTGGGGGAAAGGCGAATTAAGGAGATTTTTATCATTTTCAGTGAGATTTAGGCAGACAGGGCGACTTGTTTGCTTGCTTGACAAAAGCAGGGACTGTCAGAGCTGTATTTAATGGCTTTTAAAGCCATTGCATCACACCTGCTCCCCACGTCTGAGGTGTTTGCTCCCTCCCAGAGAAAATGCACATTCCCTGCAGCAAGGCACTGTGCAAACTCATCAGCTTTGCTATTTAGATTATTGCCTGCTGCCTCGAATCCTTTACAAGGAGCCCTGTACTATCAGCAGCCCTCGTTCTCTTCGTTAGCACTGTCAAAGCAGAGTGGATGGGCATAATTACCGAGGAGTTCTGGGCTGCTGAAGTGGATAATGAAAAGTGCCACTGACACAGTCTTTGCATGCCATTAAAAAAAATTAAGGCAATGATTCAACAGGCTGAGTTTCACCTGTGCTGTCGGCAGAGCTCTTTGTTCTGTGGGTCCTCCCAAAATCCTGTGGTGCTGCTTTCGCTCAGACACTGCTCCAGCATCCCCTTCTCACCAGCAGAAATGCCCTGTGCTCTTTATTTGCAGCTGGAAAACCAAGGTTCCTCTTGGCATCAATCCTTGAAGTACAAAGGTTGGGTTTGAAAGTTTTGTTGGGGTTTTGTGCCACACTTCTGGGTGGGTGTGAAGCCCTTTGGATGCCCAATCCTGGTGTGACTCTGGCTCAAGTTGTGCCATAAATCACAGAATTGTTGGGGTTGGAAAAGACCTTTGAGGTCATTGGGCCAAACCAGCACCAGCACCAAACCCTGTCCTCGAGTGCCACATCCGTGTTTGAGCACTTCCAGGGATGGGGACACCCACACATCCCTGGGCACCCCATTCCAAAGCTTTCCAACCCTTTCCATGCAGAAATTCCTGCTGGTGCCCACCCTGAGCCTGCCCTGGCCCAGCTATAATACCAAGGTATTAAGGTATTGATTAATATTATTGTTTATAATTCTCTTCTCTGAGTTTCTCATTGTTCTTTCCCAGAATGATGCCAGGGAAACTCTATTTCCTTCTGCCACCACACCAAACCCTTCCCCAGCTCTGTTTCAACCTCTGGACACGTTCCAGCCCCTCCAGGTCTTTCCCAATCCTTAAACAACATCCTCTGCTTTATTCAGTCATCTTCTTTTATATCTGAGTTCACTACAGGTAACCCTGAGATAATTAATACATTTCACAGGATTGGTTAATGAACAAGACACACATTTTGTAAACACCCGTACTGTAAACATTATATAAGCCACATTAACATGATCATGCTGCAGATATTAAGGATTTTTTATAATTCCTTCTCTGAGTTTCTCATTGTTCTTTCCCAGAATGATGCCAGGGAAACTCCATTTCCCTCTGCCACCACACCAAACCCTTCCCCAGCTCCGTTTCCACCTCTGGACACGTTCCAGCCCCTCCAGGTCTTTCCCAAATCCTTAAACAACCTCCTCTGCTTTATTCAGTTACCTTCTTTTAGATCTTAGTCCACTACAGGTGGACCTGAGTTGATTAATACATTTCACAGGATTGGTTAATGAACAAGACACACATTTGGTAAACAACCTTACAGTAGACATCACGTACAACAGGTTAATGTGATCATGCTGCAGATATTAAGGATTTTTTATAATTCCTTCTCTGAGCTTCTCCTTGTTCTTTCCCAGAATGATGCCAGGGAAACTCCATTTCCCTCTGCCACCACACCAAACCCTTCCCCAGCTCCGTTTCCACCTCTGGACACGTTCCAGCCCCTCCAGGTCTTTCCCAAATCCTTAAACAACATCCTCTGCTTTATTCAGCTACCTTCTTTTATATTTTAGTTCACTACAGATGGACCTGATTGGTCATTTAATTAATACATTTCACAGGATTGCTAATGAACAAGACACCTATTTTGTAAACACCCGTACTGTAAACATTGTATAAGCCACATTAACATGATCACAGCTACAGGTATTAAGGATTTTTTTATAATTCCTTCTCTGAGTTTCTCATTGTTCTTTCCCTGAATGATGCCAGGGAAATGATTTCTCTCTGCCACCACACCAAACCCTTCCCCAGCTCCGTTTCCACCTCTGGACACGTTCCAGCCCCTCCAGGTCTTTCCCAATCCTTAAACAACATCCTCTGCTTTATTCAGCTACCTTCTTCTATATCTTAGTTCATTACAGGTGGACTTGATTTAATTAATACATTTCACAGGATTGATTAATGAACAAGACACCCATTTTGTAAACAACCTTACAGTGGACATCACATACAACAGGTTAACATGATCATGCTGCAGATATTAAGGATTTTTATAATTCCTTCTCTGAGTTTCTCATTGTTCTTTCCCAGAATGATGCCAGGGAAACACGATTTCCTTCTGCCACCACACCAAACCCTTCCCCAGCTCCGTTTCCACCTCTGGACACGTTCCAGCCCCTCCAGGTCTTTCCCAAATCCTTAAACAACATCCTCTGTTTTATTCAGACATCTTTTAGATCTGAGTTCACTACAGGTGGACCTGAGTTAATTATTACATTTCACAGGATTGGTTAATGAACAAGACACACATTTGGTAAACAACCTTACAGTAGACATCACATACAACAGGTTAATGTGATCATTCTACAGATATTAAGGATTTTTTATAATTCCTTCTCTGAGTTTCTCATTGTTCTTTCCCAGTATGATACCTGGGAAATTCCATTTCCCTCTGCCACCACACCAAACCCTTCCCCAGCTCCGTTTCCACCTCTGGACATGTTCCAGCCCCTCCAGGTCTTTCCCAAATCCTTAAACAACCTCCTGGAGTTTACTGACTGTCACCTGCTGGCGCCCAGGGTGTTTTAAAGCCGATCCCATTCATCTCGGGCTAAAGGGCCATTTCTCAGCCACTCCATAAAGTCCTTAAGTGCCTGGCCCTGCTGCACTCCCGGGAAGGTACCACACGCTGGATACCTGCTTTCAATTCTGCCTGTTAAGCCCCTTCATTTTCCCTGGGTTATTTCAGCATCAAGCTGCTCCCTGCTTTACGCAGGAAAACCATTTATTTTTTAATGGAGCTCAACATTTGCAGCTCAGGCAGCAGCCAGTGGATAACTTCCACTTGTGGAACATTAAAAATCGGGAGGAGGAGGTTTTGGAAGTGATTTGGTGCGGAGTTAATGACACCTCTTGCTGTTGACTTCTGCGGGGATGGATGCAATAAAAAAAAATCACAAAGACCAGCGAGAAGACATCAAGGATTGCCTCAGGATTGCCTTTAGATAGTGAAAAATCTTCCCTCATATTCATCAGCTTAATTTACATCAAGAACTCGGTTTATAGACTAGGTGAGAGGGGTTTTTTTTTTCCCTATGCCTTTAAAAACTCCCCAGAATTCTTCATTAAATCCTACAAGGAGGTTCAAAACACTTAAAAATGCATGATTAATTTCTCTGCTGTTCTGTAGGGCTTTCACTGAATTGTTCAGCCTTGACTAGGATGTCCTGGGAGAATTGTGACAGAATTACTCAGAAAATTTCATATTCAGGGAGGTTTTATGCTGCAGATCTTCTCGGAGAACGCAGCTCTGAGAATGATGATAAGGAGGGGAAATTGTATGGGGAGAGTTGCTCTGCAAACATCTCTTCCCTGCTAATATGATTTAATGCAGCTGCTGATAGTTTATGAAGATCCATTGCAATCTAGGAAAGCCTGAAAATGAGGAAGGGTGTGGGTTAATGGGAGCAAAACTTGGCAGGATCCTTGAGAAAGATTCATTGATTGAACCATCCCAGCTCAACACTGTTGATCCACCTCCCAAACTGACACAGGGGTGGTGTGACAGAACCCACTGGGGATGCCACAGCCAGCTGATATCTAATAAAAAATTTCTTATTTTTGGCACTTTGTGAAGTCTTCCTGCACTGTTGCTCCCAGGCTGGCAGGAAGGGTTGGGCCTGAGCACGGCTCAGCACAGGAGAAGAGATGAGTGGTTGGTGATAGTTTATGGATACCCATTGCAATCTAGGAAAGCCTGAAAATTAGGAAGGGTGTGGATTAATGTTGGCAGTCCAGGATCCTTGTGAAAGATTCACTGATTCAGCCACCCCAGCTCAACAGAGTCCACTTCCCAAACTGACACAGGGGTGGTGTGACAGAACCCACTGGGGATGTCACAGCCAGCTGATATCTAATAAAAAATAGCTCATTTTTGGCATTCTGTGAAGCTTCCCTGCACTGCTGCTGCCTGGTGTTTGCCTGGCTGGGCCTGAGCAGGGCTCAGCACAGGAGAAGGGATGAGTGGTTGGTAATAGTTTATGGACACCCATTGCAATCTAGGAAAGCCTGAAAATTAGGAAGGGTGTGGGATAATGGAAGCAAAACTTGGCAGGATCCTTGAGAAAGATTCATTGATTCAGCTCAACAGAGTCCACTTCCCAAACTGACACAGGGGTGGTGTGACAGAACCCACTGGGGATATCACAGCCAGCTGATATCTAATAAAAAATTTCTTATTTTTGGCATTCTGTGAAGCCTCCCTGCACTGCTGCTGCCTGGTGTTTGCCTGGCTGGGCCTGAGCAGGGCTCAG
>CM019928.1:3304172-3376672 GCA_009764595.1 Geothlypis trichas
GGGCTGGAATCACTGCTGGCCTGGGGAAGCAGCCGTGCCTGGCTGGAGCTGCAGATCCATCTCTCTCAGGGCGCCTTTGGCTCTGCAGCTGCTGTGCTTGATCACTTTAAAACGCTGGGTAATGCTGCATCAATAAATCCTGAATTAAGGGAATCTGCAAAGGAGCAACAGCCTTATCTTAATTAAGCAAAATCTATGGCTCCTGCCACAGCCCGGACCAGCAGCCAGTCAGCCTTGGAAGAGGCCTTTTTTCTGCTCTTTGAGATTCCTTTTGGGGTTTTTTAGTGTAGGATTTGGGGTTTGGGGAAAGGAAAGCACATGGCCTACAAGCACAAGTGGCTGTGACAGAAGGGGAAGGAGATGAAGGTACTTGATCAAGAGATTTTCATGTGGTCTCTTTGCTTTAACCCCCTATGAAGTGGATGTTTTCATTCTTGTATCAAACTTTCTTTTGCACTTTTATGTAAATGATTCTTGTTTTACATTCTTTTCTGGAGGAGGAGAAATTTGATGGGCTGTTGGTTTGCCCAGTGTCATTGGAGAGGTGGCACTGTCACCCTCCAACCCACTGTCACTTTTGGAAATCTATAAATCTTGGAGTCAGAAAATAAAAATTCTTCTTTTTGCCTTGGAGGTTCCAACGTGTGTTTGGTTTTATTTCATGCCCTGTTGTGACACCCCAGCTCCTCCTCCCCACAATAAACTGAGAGGAATTGGGGATTTGTGTTTCCAAACGAGCTGTGGGTCTGCTGGGAGATAAAACCGTTGTATATCTGGAAGATAAACAATGGGAAGGATTCCACTGACTGATGAATGGGAGAAAGAGATTTGATTTTACAAATAAACCTTAGGTTTGCTGATAAACGAAATTAGACATTGAAAGATGAAACAACGGGGAAGAAAAAACTCTAAATTCTGTAAGAATTACAAATTAAAAGGGAGGGTTATGGGGGAATCTTTGATATCAGGTGTATGAAGAAGTCTGAACCTCCCAAGTACCTCAGAAATGGGGAAAAAAATCCCTAAATTCCATAAGAATTAAAAATGAAAAGGGAGGGTTATACATTAGAGGGGAATCTTTGGGATCAGGTGTTCTGGGAAGTCTGAACCTCTCAGGTACCTCAGAAATGGGGAAAGAGAGAAGGGAAATGTGGCTGGAAATTGGGATAAAAAGGGAGGCTGCATCCTCCAAAAATCTGAGAGACCCCAGGGGATGCCCCATGGGCTCTGCCTTGATTGGAATAAAGTCAAAAATGAGTCCTCTGTCTCCTTTTTGGACACAAACCTCTGGTGTTTGGGGATTAATTTTCCTAACACAAATCAACTTTATGTTTGCTGATAAATGAAATTAGACATTGAAAGATGAAAGAAACAATGGGGAAGAAAAACCCCTAAATTCTGTTAAAAAATAATTTAATTTTTAAAATTATTTTTTACACCTCTGGTGTTTGAGGATTAATTTTCTTAACACCACCAATACTGACAATCAGGTCAGGGCACCTTAAATGTTTGGGAGAAGTGGTTTTTGTCCTTTTCCCGAGCCTGTCTGCTGGCATTACACGAGGAACAGGAACACTCATGCGTTAAGGATGGATCGCTCCATTTTCTTCCCAAATAACAGAGGAAAGGGAAGCAGCTGTGACAACTTAAGCATTGAGGGATCATAAATCATCCTCTCCTTCCCTTGTCCCCCCCACACATCACGAAAAATAAATGTTGGAGCCTTTTCGGAGGTGATTTTTGCACTTTTTATTTAAATTACGGGATTTGGAATGAAAATAATTTGGAAGTATTTTAATAAATAATCAGGGAAATTTAAATGGCAAGGGGGTGATACTGGAGAAGCCTTGGGAATGAAATAGTGACACAGTCCTGGTGTTCCATAATGTCCATGAGAATCCCCCACAATGTCCACGAGAATCCCCCACAATGTCCATGAGAATCCCCTCAATGTCCACAAGAATGCCCCACAATGTCCATGAGAATTGTCCATGAGAATCCCCCACAATGTCCATGAGAATCCCCCACAATGTCCATGAGAATTGTCCATGAGAATCCCCCACAATGTCCACAAGAATCCCTCACAATGTCCATGAGAATCCCCCACAATGTCCACAAGAATCCCTCACAATGTCCATGAGAATTGTCCATGAGAATCCCCCACAATGTCCATGAGAATCCCCCACAATGTCCATGAGAATTGTCCATGAGAATCCCCCACAATGTCCATGAGAATTGTCCATGAGAATCCCCCACAATGTCCATGAGAATCCCTCACAATGTCCATGAGAATCCCTCATAATGTCCACAAGAATCCCCCACAATGTCCACGAGAATCCCCCACAATGTCCATGAGAATTGTCCACGAGAATCCCCCACAATGTCCATGAGAATCCCCCACAATGTCCATGAGAATTGTCCATGAGAATCCCCCACAATGTCCATGAGAATCCCCCACAATGTCCATGAGAATCCCCCACAATGTCCATGAGAATTGTCCATGAGAATCCCCCACAATGTCCACGAGAATTGTCCATGAGAATCCCCCACAATGTTCACGAGAATTGTCCATGAGAATCCCCCACAATGTTCACGAGAATCCCCCACAATGTCCATGAGAATCCCCCACAATGTTCATGAGAATCCCCCACAACGTTCACGAGAATCCCCCACAATGTCCATGAGAATCCCCCACAATGTCCACGAGAATCCCTCACAATGTCCATGAGAATCCCTCACAATGTCCACGAGAATCCCCCACAATGTCCATGAGAATCCCCCACAATGTCCACAAGAATCCCCCACAATGTCCACAAGAATCCCCCACAATGTCCACAAGAATCCCCCACAATGTCCACAAGAATCCCCCACAATGTCCACGAGAATCCCCTCAATTTCTGATGGAAATATTGATAATATGATTTCAGCTGATAAACACATCAGGTTTTACAAGAGCTGCTGTTGTTTAATAGTGGGGGCAAAAGTAACTTTTTTTTTGTTGTGTTTGACTGATTCTGCTCCTGTGTTGTGGATGTTCTGGGTTAATCCATATTGAAGCCACATCACCTGAAATATTCTGTTTTTCTCCTAATTTCTGCCTGTTTTCCTTCATCCTGTGAACCTAAGGGACACCCTTGGCCACAGAAATTTTCTTAATATTGATTTCAGAGCTTGCTCCTGCCCCAGCCTCTCCTCGGGCTCAGCTCCCATTACTCTGCATGGCTGATTTCCTTTTCCTTTTTTATTTGCTCTTTATTTTCCTTGGGGAAAATCCATTCCTGGCGTGTCCCAGGAAAACCTCCTGGAGCTTTTCCTGCTGCTTAGAGAACACCTTGGCTGAGCCTCCACAGGATTGCAGCCCTTACCACGCCCAAATTTCAATATATTCAAGCCATAAATGTTAATTTATTTATTTTTTGGCTTCTTTAGGGACTGTCAGAGCACACAAGTGGATTAATACTTTGCCCCAAACCATGGAATTTAACCCTCTTATCATCTGCCTTACCACCTTGGCTGAGCCTCCACAGGATTTCAGCCTTTACCCCGCCCAAATTTCAATATATTCAAGCCATAAATGTTAATTTATTTATTTTTTGGCTTCTTTAGGGACTGTCAGAGCACACAAGTGGATCCATATTTCCCCCCAAACCATGGAATTTAACCCTCTTATCATCTGCCTTACCACCTTGGCTGAGCCTCCCCAGGATTTCAGCCTTTACCCCGCCCAAATTTCAATATACTCCAGCCATAAATCTTAATTTTTAAAATTTTTTTGGCCTCTTTAGGGACTGTCAGAGCACAAAACTGCCTCACCAGATCCATGTTTTCCCCCAAAACATGGAATTTAACCCTCTTATCATCTGCCTCACCACCTTGTTTCAGCCTCCACAGGATTTCAGCCTTTACCCCACCCAAATTTCAATATATTCAAGCCATAGGTATTAATTTTATTTTATTTTTGGCCTCTTTGGGGACTGTCAAAGCACACAAGTGCCTCACCATATTTGGGGATCCATATTTCCCCCCAAACCATGGAATTTAACCCTCTTATCATCTGCCTTATCACTGCAGCACACGAGGAAAACACCTTTTACACTTCCAAGAGGTTTTTAACCTTCCCTCTTTAAGGTTAATCAGGCCCATTAGCAGGAGTTAATTAAAGCAATTAGGCCGGTTAGCAGACTCTCCTTGGCCTTTGCCAAAGCTGGGCTCTATCTCAGTAAATACCGAGATTAACGGCGGCGCTGTGCCGTGGCTCATCCCTTGTTTTTTTGGGAGATTGATGCTCTCTGGGATGATTTTATCATAAATATTGTAAATCGCCCCAGCCTGTCCTTTGCTGCCTGACTTGGTGCATTAAACTTTCATCCTCCCCAGCCGCCCTGAAGGATGTGCTGGTGAAAACAGCAGGATTTGTTTCTCCCCTGGGGGAATCCCATGGAGATGTTTAAGGATCTTCTGTGCCGTTGCTTCAGTTTAGTGCGGGCTCGTCCTGAGCCGCCGCGACATCCCCTCCTCTTCTCCTGCTCCCGAGCTGTTGTGTTTTGGCCACCAGCGATTTTCTCCTTCCTCCAACCCCTGACACCGCTGACAGCCACACTGGATACACTTCAGCTCCAATCTCGTCTCGCACCAGGGGGAAAAAGTCGCTTTTTTACACTTTTTTTTTTCCTTTTTGACAATACAGCTGCGATTTCCCACCTGCTGTTCCTCATAGCAGGACAGGGAATCTTCCTTCTCCACCTCCTTCCCTCCCATCTCCTCTCCAGTGGCTTTTTTCCTGGTGAAATCTGGAGTTTTTTCCCACTTCTGGGATGTTTTCAAGAGGAAAAAGAGTAGATTTAGAGGGATATGGGGAAGAATGGAAGTGAGGAAAGTTGGGAATTACAGAGTGCAAGGAGGATGGAGAATGGAGGGACAGGACAAGGGGGGAATGGCCTTAAACTGGAGGAGAAAAGGTTTAAATGGGATTTTGGGAAGGAATTCCTGGCTTGGAGGGATATTGGGAAGAATGGAAGTGAGGAAAGTTGGGAATCGAAGAGTGCAAGGAGGATGGAGAATGGAAGGACAGGACAAGGGGGGAATGGCTTTAAGCTGGACGAGGAAAGGGTTAAATGGGATTTTGGGAAGGAATTCTTGGCTGGGAGGGTGGGGATGGATATTGGGAAAAATGGAAATGAGAAAAGTTGGGAATTGAAGAGTACAAGGGGGATGGAGAATGGAGGGACAGGACAAGGGGGGAATGGCCTCAAACTGGAGGAGAAAAGGTTTAAATGGGATTTTGGGAAGGAATTCCTGGCTGGGAGAGTGGGCAGAGGCTGGGAGGGATATTGGGAAGAATGGAATGTGAAAAGTTGGGAATTGCAGAGTGGAAGGAGGATGGAGAGTGTGGAATATTGGGATATTGGGAATTGCAGAGTGCAAGGAGGATGGAGAATGGAGGGACAGGACAAGGGGGGAATGGCTGTAAGCAGGAGGAGGAAAGGGTTAAATGGGATTTTGGGAAGGAATTCCTGGATGGGAGGGTGGGGATGGATATTGAGAAGAATGGAAATGAGAAAAGTTGGGAATTACAGAGTGCAAGGAGGATGGAGAATGGAGGGACAGGACAAGGGGGGAATGGCCTTAAGATGGAGAAGGAAAGGTTTAAATGGGATTTTGGGAAGGAATTCCTGGCTGGGAGGAATATTGGGAAGAATGGAAGTGTGAAAAGTTGGGAATTGCAGAGTGGAAGGAGGATGGAGAGTGTGGAATGTTGGGAATTGCAGAGCACAAGGAGGATGGAGAGTGTGGAATGTTGGGATATTGGAATATTGAGAATTGCAGAGCACAAGGAGGATGGAGAGTGTGGAATGTTGGGAATTGCAGAGCACAAGGAGGATGGAGAGTGTGGAATGTTGGGAATTGCAGAGTACAAGGAGGATGGAGAGTGTGGGATGTTGGGGTATTGGGGTATTGGGAATTGCAGAGCACAAGGAGGATGGAGAGTGTGGAATATTGGGAATTGCAGAGCACAAGGAGGATGGAGAGTGTGGAATATTGGGAATTGCAGAGCACAAGGAGGATGGAGAGTGTGGAATATTGGGAATTGCAGAGCACAAGGAGGATGGAGAGTGTGGAATATTGGGATATTGGGGTATTGGGAATTGCAGAGCACAAGGAGGATGGAGAGTGTGGAATGTTGGGATATTGGGGTATTGGGAATTGCAGAGCACAAGGAGGATGGAGAGTGTGGGATGTTGGGGTATTGGGGTATTGGGAATTGCAGAGCACAAGAAGGATGGAGAGTGTGGAATATTGGGAATTGCAGAGCACAAGGAGGATGGAGAGTGTGGAATATTGGGAATTGCAGAGCACAAGGAGGATGGAGAGTGTGGAATATTGGGAATTGCAGAGCACAAGGAGGATGGAGAGTGTGGAATATTGGGATATTGGGGTATTGGGAATTGCAGAGCACAAGGAGGATGGAGAGTGTGGAATGTTGGGATATTGGGGTATTGGGAATTGCAGAGCACAAGGAGGATGGAGAGTGTGGGATGTTGGGGTATTGGGGTATTGGGAATTGCAGAATGCAAGGAGGATGGAGAGTGTGGAATATTGGGATATTGGGGTATTGGGAATTGCAGAGCACAAGGAAGATGGAGAGGAGCCACAGTTCCTCTAGGAATTCCATCCCAGCCCCTCCTCACCCTCATGGGGGAGACTTTTTTCCCACCTAAACCCAAACTCTTCCAGTTTAAGCCATTCCCTGTTACCCCATCATTCCATCCCCCTGTAAAAATCCAGGCTGGAGCCTTCCAGTCAATCCTACTGAGGAAAATCAACTGGATAAAAGATGTGGAGCCGAGGTGCTCCCACCAGGAGCTCTGCAGCCATAAAAGAGGTGAAACTTCCCCCAAAACTCTCGGAGCGTTCAGTGCAAGCACCAGGAGCCAAATCCAGGAGGGATAATAACAGAGTCAAGGATAAAGGGACAGAGTGAGTCAATCCAATCATTATGCAGGGATAATATTTCTTACTGTCCAAAGAGAATATTAAGCTGCTGGCTAGGAAGGAAAAAAAAATAAAAGGAATAAGCAGAAAAAGTTATTAAGGAATGATAATGGAGGGAAGGGAATATTATGTTGATTCTCCCAACAGTTATGAATGAATAAAGATACAGTGGCTGTGATAAAAAATCACATTTCCCTGGAGAGAATGGAAAAAAAACCCAGCCAGTGCCAAATCCTGATCATTCTTTCAAATGCTGAGCACAGAAATAACCCCACCTTTTCAAGTTTGCTGCTGATAAGTCCTAATCGGACCCTTTGAGTCATAAAAACATTCCCAGATTTCCATCTGCTTGGAGAGGAGCAATAAATCACCAGGATGGGGCAGGCAGCAGCCCTGGAATCACTCGTTTGGCACTTAAAAAATAAAAGTGAGAACGACAAACCTGCCGTGGGTTCGGTGGCTGTAATACCTCAAATATTTATAATTCATCAAACGTTGCTGTGCTGCAGCAGCCACAGGACGGTGGGAGCAGCAGAGAATTGGAATTGGAAAATCAAACGGTGTCTCAGAGCTGGAGGAGTCATTGGCTGCTTCAAAGGGTGAATTTTTTAAAAAATAAACAAAAAATCGGGGATTCTAACAAGTGCCCCCTCCCCTCGGGGTGAATTTTGCATCTTCCTGCAGATCAGGGGAGAGCTGGGATGGGGAGGTTCGAATCACGAGGGGGTTTATGGTGGAAATTAATGAAAATGAGCTGGAAAATGGGATTGTGGGTGGGAGTGGGAGACGTGGAATTCTGGGCAGGGAAGCCATGGGAATCTGGGATTTGGAGCCATGGAATTCTGGGCTTTGGAGACATGGGATTCTGGGCAGGGAAGCCATGGGAATCTGGGATTTGGAGCCATGGAATTCTGGGCTTTGGAGACATGGGATTCTGGGCAGGGAAGCCATGGGAATCTGGGCTTTGGAGCCATGGAATTCTGGGGGATGGGAGTGGGAACTATGGAATTCTGGGCCTTGGAGCCATGGAATTCTGGGCTTCAGAGCCATGAAATTCTGAGCAGTTGGGAGTGGAAGCCATGGAATTCTGAGCAGTTGGGAGTGGGAGCCATGGAATTCTGGGCTTTGGAGCCATGGAATTCTAGGGAGCGGGAGCCATGGAATTCAGGGTGGTGGGAGCCAATGGAATTCTGGGCAGAAGAGCCATGGAATTCTGGGGGGTGGGAGCCATGGAATTCTGGGGGGTGGGAGCCATGGAATTCTGGGCTTTGGGAGCCATGGAATTCTGGGTGGTGGGAACCATGGAATTCTGGGGGTTTGGAGCCATGGAATTCTGGGTGGTGGGAACCATGGAATTCTGGGCAGCAGGAACCATGGAATTCTGGGCAGGGGAGCCATGGAATTCTGGGCTTTGGGATGGGAGCCATGGAATTCTGGGCAGGAGAGCTGTGGAATTCTGGGTTGTGGAAGTGGCAGCCATGGAATTCTGGGCGTTGGGAGTGGGAGCCATTGGATTCTGGGCTTTGGGAGCCGTGGAATTTTTACTTTTCCTAGTAAATAACTGTCATTCCTATTCTCATATCTTTGCCTGAGAACCCCCTTAATTTAAGAACTATCATAATTCAGAGGGAAGGGGTTTACATTTACATTCTCCATTTCAGGGGAGGCTCCTGCCTCCCTTAGCAGCACCTGGCTGTTCACACCAACACAGCTGGGATTGACCTTTCCCATCTCCACCTGGAGAGGCATCGAACCCCAGCAGATGCTTGGAGCAGCAAATGGGATCTCACCCAGCCTCAGCTGAGCATCTGGAGCGTTTCCTCCCCGCAGCCTGCTGGGGAGGGAATTTAGGGAGCCATTCCTGCTGCTCCCTTCTGCTGTTTGCCACGGGCTTTTCCAGCCCTTCTGCTGGCCGTGGATGGGTCTGAGAGGGAGAGGCAGGACAGGGATCCTGGCTCCATCACTGGGATCAGAATGATCTGGGATGACACTGATGGATGCTGGAATGGCAGCCCTGCACCACGATTTTCTTTGGCCAAGCACTGCAAAATGAGTTCCAAGCTCTGAGCTCTCCGTTCCTCACCCTGACTCCAAATTTCACTTTTTTAGCCATGAAAATCCCGCTTTGGGGATCTTTTGGTGAAGGAGTTCAGGGGAAGTTTCCAGGCCCAAGCTCCCAGGGATGGATCTCGGTGCTGGATGTCTAAATTGGGATTTCACCCTTGTGGTTATCTGGCACATGCAGAAAGTTGTTCTTGCTTGCAGGAATGAAGTAATCCTAAAGGTTAAGCCTGTGGGGTGTTCTCAGCCCTGCAAGAATTAATATGGTGACATTTAACTGCTATTAGGAAAAAAAAAATCCCATTTTTTGCTTTCCCACACCCCTGCCTTCCCTTCCTTTTTATTTTTCCCTTGGAAAAGCACATGAGGCGTTTGTTTTGTAGCAGTGGTTGTTTAAAATAAATCCACAGCTCCCACCACTGTCCCTGTCACTGCCTGGGGTAATGCAGATGGATTGACTTCATCCTGACTTTTTACTCAACTCTTCCATTGGAGAATTCATCCTGACTTCATCCTGATTTTTTACTCAATTCTTCCATTGAAGAATTCATCCTGACTTCTTACTCAACTCTTCCATTGAAGAATTCATCCTGACTTCATCCTGACTTTTTCCTCAACTCTTCCATTGAAGAATTCATCCTGACTTCATCCTGCCTTTTTACTCAATTCTTCCATTGGAGAATTCATCCTGACTTCATCCTGACTTCTTACTCAATTCTTCCATTGGAGAATTCATCCTGACTTCATCCTGACTTTTTCCTCAATTCTTCCATTGGAGAATTCATCCTGACTTCATCCTGACTTTTTCCTCAACTCTTCCATTGAAGAACTCATCCTGACTTCATCCTGATTTTTTACTCAATTCTTCCATTGGAGAATTCATCCTGACTTCTTACTCAACTCTTCCATTGAAGAATTCATCCTGACTTCATCCTGACTTTTTACTCAACTCTTCCATTGAAGAATTCATCCTGACTTCATCCTGACTTTTTCCTCAACTCTTCCATTGAAGAATTCATCCTGACTTTTTACTCAACTCTTCCATTCTTCCAGGAAACAGGAATGGGATCCCAGCAGGTTCCAGTGGGAAATCTCCACTGGGAATGTCACAGTTTGCAGGTTTTTCATTAATTTGGGGATTTTTCTCACCAGCTGTGCATTGTTCT
Organism: Geothlypis trichas; assembly: GCA_009764595.1. Classification (NCBI taxonomy): domain Eukaryota; kingdom Metazoa; phylum Chordata; class Aves; order Passeriformes; family Parulidae; genus Geothlypis; species Geothlypis trichas. The sequence continues at coordinate 3,314,393 of CM019928.1, forward strand.
GGTCCCTGGGGTGGCCCTGGTGGAGTAAAAGTAGAATGGAGCCGTGGATTTGTTGTTTTTCCTGAAGTGTAGGGTGGGATATAATCCATGGCCAGGTTTGGGTGTCCCTGCCTTGGCATCATTTTACACCTCCAGGCAGAGCTGGCTCTCCTCTCCCTGGTAATTTGGTGGACAAAAATTACTTTTGGCATATTTGGCTTCTTAAAAATATCTTTATTTATCAATTTCATGCAAGAAATGGGAGAATAATCCTGTTTTGGGGGCTTGGTTCAGTGGAATCTTTTCCCCTTGGCTCTGCTGGGGTTTTGATCATTATTTTTCTCTTTTTCCTCCTTTTTTTGCTCTTGTTTCTCTCCACTGAAACCAAGTCCACCTCTATTAATATCAGTTATCCTTGCTGTAAAAATCAGCCCATTCATCAGAATAAATAACCCCTCTCTAAAATGATGATCATAAAAAAGGGCTGAGTTAACACAAATTTTCCTGCTTTCTAAGGGAATGACCATCCTTGGACAGGCACAAAAACAGATCAATAAATTTTTGTTTCCTGTAGTTTTCTCTTAAGATTAATATTTTTAACTTAAATATTGAGAACACACAGGCGAGTTATGATCCTCTTGTGCAGTTTTGTGCAGCCAACAATTTCTCTGCTATCAAAAGCTGATTGATTTTCCATTTAAATTACTCCTAAAGAGTCTCAGTTTATGAAGTCAAGTGGACATAAAAAAGCTCCTGATACATAAGAGTGGAATTTGGGGATGTGATGGAGTTGCTTTGTTTTCTGGAACTCCAGATCAAAGATACAGGGAGAAAATCTGGGAAAGATCCAGCCCCCCAAAAAATTTTATTACAAATTTTAACTAAAAGGAGGAAGATTTGGGATTAATCCCTCCTGACAGGGGGTACCAGAGTGTTTGCAGTGGCTGTGTCAGCCCCTTCTTGGCAAATCTCTCCGTTGCTTTTAAACCTTTTATTATTTTATTTTATTTTAAATTATCACCACCTATTTCATCTCATTGCTCTGGAGGGCAGCTCCTCCCAGCTTTGATCCTTTCTGTTGTTTATTCCTGTTTCCCAAAGCATCAGGGATGTAAATCCAGGGATCCTCCAGCCCAAATCTTCCAAACCATTTGCTGGAGACATCACCATGGCCTGATGGCAGGGACAGGATGGAGTGGCCCTAAAAAAAATCCCTTTTTGATGGATGGAATGGCCCTAAAAAAAAATCCCTTTTTGATGGATGGAATGGCCCTAAAAAAACCCTTTTTTTGGCTAGATGAATGAATGAACACCAGTAGTTCTTTCATTCCAGGTTATTCCCAATATACTTAAAAACAGCAACTCACAAATCCACTTTTATGGGAGGTTTGTGCTTAACAGATATTTTTTCCTGCATTATTCTCTCCCTTCTAAAAGCAGAGCATTATTTAAAGTGTCAGCCCACAAAACTCCCATAAATAATGGGCTGGGAAGCAGGGAAGGCCACGGGCTGTGCCTGCCCTGAGAATTCCAGCATTTACTCAACTCCCCAAGTCCTAAACCAGCTCTTTCCCCAAAACATTTGCAGCCAAACTGCTCCCTGCAGCACTTGTGGATTCAATGACAGGAATTTTTAGGAGTGCTGTAATATAATTTGTAAATGATGTTGATTTGCTCATTCCAAAGGCTTTTGAAGGCAATAGATTGTGTTCATTTTCTCCAACAAGCTGCACATTCACAACAACCATTGGAACACTCCGTTTAAATATATATGCAATTAAACTAATGATGTTTTAGAGCATCCTAAATAACAACACAGCACAGGGACAGCTGTCCACAGCCTCTGTTTAGGTTTACAATTCTGCTGCACAGTTTGCTGGTTTGATTTTTTTATAAATATTGGTCAAAATGATCCTTTTTGCTGCATCTCTGAGAGCAGCAGCTGCCCCCGGCTCAGATCTGGCCATGAGAGGAGGAGAGGGCGGCAATAAAAGAAAATAAAAAGAATAAAAGAAAATAAAAAGCTGTTCAGGTGTAAAATTGGGGAAAATCTTGATGCTTTCAGATGGTGTAGAGACACTCCAAGGGAAAGGAGAATTGGACCCTGGAATATCCAGGGTAATTATGCAAATTGGTGTGACGGAAAGGTTTTTAATTGGGGATGCTCAAGGAGATTTGAACAATGCCAGGTCGTGGGTAGGGGTGGGTTAATCCTGTCAAAGGGGTTCAGGAAAAGAAACACGGGAGGGCCCTTGGTGAGGAGATTCCTTCATGGAATCGTGGAAGCATGGAATCAGAGAATCGTGGAATCATGGACTCATGGAATTGTGGAATCGTGGAAACATGGAAGCATGGAATCAGAGAATCATGGAATCGTGGAATTGTGGGAGCATGGAATCATGGAGTCGTGGAATCGTGGAAGCGTGTAATCGTGGAATTGTAGAATCATGGAAGCATGGAGTCATGGAATCATGGAATCACAGAATTATGGAATCACAGAATCGTGGAAGAATGAAAGCATGGAGTCATGGAATCAATCGTGGAATCATGGGAGCATGGAATCAGAAAATCATGGGAGCATGGAATCATGGGAGAATGGAATCAATCGTGGACTCATGGGAGCATGGAATCATGGGAGAATGGAATCAATCATGGAATCATGGGAGCATGGAATCATGGGAGAATGGAATCAATCATGGAATCATGGGAGAATGGAATCAATCGTGGAATCATGGGAGCCTGGAATCAGAGAATCATGAAATCATGAAATCGTGGAATCATGGAATCATGGAATTGTGGAATCATGGAAGCATAGAATTCTTGTGATAATTCCTCATAGAATTGTGGATTTGTGGAATCATTGAATCATGGACTCGTGGAATCATGGAATCTTGGAATCATGGAAGCATGGACGCATGGAACTGTGGAATCATGGAATCACGGAATCATAGAATCATGGAAATAAAACTGTGGAAGCATGGAATCACGGAATCACAGAATCGTAGAATCATGGAAATCATGGAGTCCTGAAATTATTTCAGTTGGAAGGACCTCAAAGCCCACCCAGTGCTGCCCCTGCCATGGCAGGGACACCTCCCCCTGTCCCAGGGTGCTCCAAGCCCTGTCCAAGCTGGCCTTGGACGCTTCCAGGGCTGGGATCCTTGTTTCCCATCAAGCATTTCCCAGGAAGGGATTTTCCCCGCACAGTCCGGTTCTTTCCCCGCGCCGAGCTCCTGATTAATTTTATCTCCTCAGTAATTAAATCTCCAAGCAAAACTCACTTCCAGATAACGATCCCTGGTTTGAACTCGCATCAACTCCCAACATCTCAGCCACCTCTTCATCCCAGTAATTGCTGCCTCTGTTTGCCACCAGCCCTTCTGAGGTGCTTCCACTCTGTGCAGGAATCGCCAACGTTGGGCTCGTTAGGAGCCGAGACCCCTCATTAACCGCGGGAATTAAATGAAACAGCTGAGTTGGTTCCCAAACCAACAAAGGCAAGGCCGCCTCTCCCTGGGATTGAGAGACTTTGTCATCCCCTTCATGGATTAATGATATGGTCCATTATACCCAAATGAGGGGTTTGATATCCAGACCGGTTCTGTTCTTGAGCTTTTTCTACTCTGCAGCTGCTTTAATGCTCTTTATCTTTCTGGGAACGAGCAGCAAATTACAGATTTCTTAACCTGAAGGATGAATTTAGAGCGGTTTTGAATGTCTCTTGTTTTAAAATGAGTTCCAGGAGAAATGTCCAACCTGCAGAGGGGGAGGCTGGTGCAGCTCTGCCCTGCCACGATCCTTCCCACACTTTTTTGGAAGCAGCCAAAAAATAGGGACAGACCCCAGCCCCATATCCCCAGGTGCAATCCCTGCCCTTGGAAGGAATTTCACCTCTTTGGGCTCCACTTTCCTCCAGCCCTGTGGGTTTAGAGCCGTGATCCACCAGTAACTCCTGATTTCAGACCCCATTTCAAACCTCTGGAACTGGGCTAAACTGGGGGGAAAAAAATCTCTTTGGCTCATGCCAAAACTGCTCTGGGAACTTTCTGGGAACGAGCAGCAAATTACAGATTTCTTAACCTGAAGGATGAATTTAGAGCGGCTTTGAATGTCTCTTGTTTTAAAATGAGTTCCAGGAGAAATGTCCAACCTGCACAGGGGGAGGCTGGTGCAGCTCTGCCCTGCCGTGATCCCTCCCATGTTTTTTGGATGCAGCCAAAAAATGGGGACAGACCCCAGCCCCACATCCCCAGGTGCAATCCCTGCCCTTGGAAGGAATTTCACCTCTTTGGGCTCCACTTTCCTCCAGCCCTGTGGCTTTACAGCCATAATCCACCAGTAACTCCTAATTTCAGACCCCATTTCAAGCCCCTGGAACTGGGCTAAACTGGGGGGGAAAATCTCTTTGGCTCGTGCCAAAACTGCCCTGGGAACTGAACCAAAATGATGTAAATGAGAACAAAAATTCATGATTGCTTCAAAATCTACCAAAAACAGACAAAATTGATGGGATCAAAGGTGTTCTACAGCTTCAGGACAGCCAGGTTTGGATTGGATGGGTCAAAGCTTGGATTGGATGGGGACAAAAATGGATTGGGTGGGGACAAATCTTGGATTGGGTGGGGACAAAGCTTGGATTGGATGGAACAAAGCTTGGATTGGTTGGGGACAAACTTGGATTGGGTGGGGACAAACTTGGATTGGATGGGGACAAACTTGGATTGGATGGGGACAAAGCTTGGACTGGATGGGTCAAAGCTTGGATTGGGTGGGGACAAATCTTGGATTGGGTGGGGACAAATCTTGGATTGGGTGGGGACAAAGCTTGGATTGGGTGGGGACAAAGCTTGGATTGGATGGGACAAAGCTTGGATTGGGTGGGGACAAATCTTGGATTGGGTGGGGACAAAGCTTGGATTGGGTGGGGACAAAGCTTGGATTGGGTGGGGACAAAGCTTGGATTGGCTGGGGACAAACTTGGATTGGATGGGTCAAAGCTTGGACTGGATGGGGACAAAGCTGTGTCACATCCAGGACACCCAGGCTGGCAGGAGCTGGGGGTGGTTCAAATTCCCCTCCCTCCACCTGGGAGCTGAGCAGCCACATCCAGAAGCTCAAGGAATTCTTGGACATCAAAGCTGGAATCTCCTGCCTGGTGTCAGGGAAGGAGCAGAGGGGATTTTCAGGCTAAAACACCCGGAATAAATTAATTAACTGACTGAAGTAACACTAACGAGCTGTGCAAGTGCCTTGATAAATTCAGCTCTGCTCCAGCCCTGAAAGAAAATTCAGGTTTTGATGAGGGTGGTGACACTTCCAATGACACTTCAAAGACAGGGATAAGGACCAAGCACTTGGAAATGAGGGATGTGTTTATCAGCAGCAGCTGCCAAACTGGGGGAACGGGGAAAATTCAATTTGTCCCATAATTATCTTTTGTACAAACAGGCAGTGGCCCTCCAGCCAGGCAGCTCCTAAAAAAACCCTCTAATTATTGCATATAATAACTCCCAACATTAATCTTAGCTGTTCCTTGTACAAAAATTATAAATTACTGCACCAAATCCTTATTACTGCAAATATTAAAAGTTACTCAGCATTTATTGGAACTTTGATTTTTTTTTTTTTTTTTGCCTTGTAACTTTGTGTTAATTTTCTCCATATTTCACAACTCCAGCCATCGCTGCAAGAGAGGTTTGAGAGTTTCAAAAATTCATTGCTGTGAGACTGGACTCGTGTGGAAAAAGGAAAGGCCTTGAAGTCAGGAATATTGGGAATATTTCCTGGATTTGACCAAATCCAGGAGTTCCTTCTTGCCCAAGGGGTTTCCTCAAGAGTTGTTTAGTTTACAAATCACCTGAATGCTTCAAGTTGTGTTTTTGAGCCCCCAAACCATCCAAGTCTTCCCTTCCTGCAGGAATTCTGGCTGGGGAATTTAATTCTGGAGAATTCTGGGGAATTTAAAGCTGATAATGGTTTTGGGAGCTTTGCTGGACTGGACTGGGAAGGGGGAGGAATCATCACAAGACAAACATCATCGAAATCCAGCTCAAATTTTCAATTTTTATTGATCTGACATCCACAGATGGAATTTTCAAGGTTTCTCCTCCAAACCTGATGGGTCAAGGTTTAAATGAGCTTTCATCACCTTTTATTGCTGTCAGACCTCAAGGTGCTTTGAACACTGGAATTTTTTGGGACTCTGATGTGCAGGAGAACTCGGGACAATCTTCACATGTCTGAAAATTCATGGAATTATGGAATCATGGAGTGGTTTGGGTTGGAAAGAGCCTTAAATCCCATCCAGTGCCACCCCTGCCATGGGCAGGGACATTTTCCTCTGTCCCTGGTGGCTCCAACCTGGCTTTGGACATTTCCATCCCATGAATTCCATCCCATAACCCTCAGAGGGAGGAATTTCTCCCCAATATTGCACCTATTTTGAAGCAGGAACACAGACACGCCAGGTAGCAGCTGAACCAAAAAAAACCCAAATATTTTCAGAGCTTCTCCCAGTAACCAAGGAATCCTTTTTTTAACTTTATTTTCCCTTTTGCTGCTGTGCTGAAAAGCAAGAGAAAAGTTTGGGAATGCAGTCACTTAAGTCATGAAGAATTTAAAGTGTAAGACATTGTTCTTTTTTGGGCTGCGCTGCTACAGAAACAGAGTTTGGAAATTTTTCTCCAAGGTATTTATAGAATTCTCTCTGTTCTCCCCCTAAATAATCTCAGACTTTTTTCCCCTCCTGTCTAATTCTCAAGTTTTGAAGGTTTCTTTGGGTGGTTCTTTTTGACATTTTAATTTTTTGGGAGGGATAGCAAGGATTCTTTTGAATATTTCTCCACTTAATTTGGAGGATGAAGCCAAGACATGAAACCTTCAAGCAGCAGAGTTGGGGTTGGAGACACAACTGAGGTTCCCCAACTCTTTTGAAGCTGGAAATTGGATGTAATCATTCTCCCTGTCCTTTGCACTGTCTGTGGTTGTTTTCTCAGCAGATATTTGCATTTTGATCCCATTTTTCCAGTTGGGAACGTGGAGGGAGCACTGGGTTTTCCAGAAGTTTTTCCAGGCATGGAACATCTCCCATCCACCCAGCTCCCCTTGGCTGCTCTTCTGCCTCCAGGGAGGCTTTTCCTCCCCAAAACCATCCCACAAAAGCAAAGAATTCAGGAATGTTGAATTTTGAAGCAGGAATTGGCATTATCCCAATGTTGGGGAGGTCAGCACGAGCTGATTTCCATTCAGTCCAGCCTGGCTTTCCTTTTAAACAACCTGATGATGGTTCCATTTAGAGATTTCTTTTTTTTCCCCCTGTGTCAATCATTAATTTATCACCCTGTCAATCATTAATTTATCACTCTGTCAATGCACAAGGAATTCCTGTCAGAACTGAACTAACAATGTCTGATTTTCCCCAGCTCTCAGGAGTGATCCTCAGCTCCAAGAGGAATCATTCAGCTGCTTCAAAGCACCACATTTCCTCCTCTATTTAATAATAATCCTCTGCTTTTTAGGCAGGCTGTGTTTGCCTCTCTGATTGGTTTTAGGATAAATTCAGTTTATTCCTCCCAATGCCAGATTTTGGGCCTGCAGTGGATGGAGCTGCTGAATTCCTCCTGTTCAGCCCAGGTTATCTGAAATATCAACCCTGCCCAGAGGGAACTGCTGAATTCTTCATGCTTAACTCAAATTAAGCCCCTCTCCCAATATTTCTTCCCAAAATCCCATCCCAACCTGCCCATGGAATCCTGGATTGATTTGGGGTTGGAGGAGACCCCAAAGCTCCTCTGGTCCCACCATGGTCCCACAGCTCCCACTGTCCCAGGGGGCTCCAACCTGACCTTGGGCACCTCCAGGGATCCCACAGTTGCTCTGGGGATTCCATCCCAGCCCTTCTCCCAATATTTCTTCCCAAAATCCCATCCAAACCTGCCCATGGAATCCTGGAATGGTTTTGGGGTTGGAGGAGACCCCAAAGCCCATCCAGTCCCACCATGGTCCCACATCTCCCACTGTCCCAGGTGGCTCCAACCTGGCCTTGGGCACTTCCAGGGACCCAGGGGCAGCCACAGCTGCTCTGGGAATCTCATCCAACCCCTCCCACCCTCTCAGGGAGGAATTTCTTCCCAATATCCCAAATCTCTGGCAGTTTGAACCCATAAAGATGCTGTGATTCCTTTTTTTAGGAATTCCATCATTCCATTAATTCCTAACAAAAAACGAAAACAACAGTTTTTGTTAGGAATTCTCCCATTTTAGGGACATCCAGAGGAGCATCCAGAGAAGATTTCCAGGCCCACAGCTCTGCTCTTCTCATTGCCAGAGTTGTGCCTTCAAGAGAGCACAGGAAACCATCCCAGGGAATGAGCTGGAGCTGAGTCTGGAATGGTTTGGGAATGTTCAGCAATGGTTTGAGATGTCTGGAATGGTTTGGGAATGTTCAGCCACAGTTAGGGAATGTTCAGCAATGGTTTGGGAATGTTCAGCAATGGTTTGGGAATATCCAGCAATGTTTTGGGATGTCTGGAATGGTTTGGGAATATTCAGCAATGGTTTGGGAATGTTCAGCAATGGTTTGGGATGTCTGGAATGGTTTGGGATATCTGGAATGGTTTGGGAATATTCAGCAATGGTTTCGGGATGTTCAGCAATGGTTTGGGAATGTTCAGCAATGGTTTGGGATGTCTGGAATGGTTTGGGATGTCTGGAATGGTTTGGGAATGTTCAGCAATGGTTTGGGAATGTTCAGCAATGGTTTGGGAATGTTCAGCCACAGTTTGGGAATGTTCAGCAATGGTTTGGGAATATTCAGCAATGGTTTGGGATGTCTGGAATTGTTTGGGATGTCTGGAATGGTTTGGGAATGTTCAGCAATGGTTTGGGATGTCTGGAATGGTTTGGGAATATTCAGCAATGGTTTGGGGATGTTCAGCAATGGTTTGGGAATGTTCAGCAATGGCTTGGGATGTCTGGAATGGTTTGGGATGTCTGGAATGGTTTGGGAATGTTCAGCAATGGTTTGGGAATGTGGGAATATTCAGCAATGGTTTGGGAATGCTCAGCAATGGTTTGGGATGTCTGGAATTGTTTGGGAATATTCAGCAATGGTTTGGGAATGTTCAGCATCCATTTGATGCCAGGTTTTACAGGAGTCTCCTCTCTAATCAAGCCCATTAACTCAGGAATTCTTCCACTGCTGCTCCAGGAGCTCCAAACTCTCTGCAGGCCCCGGTTTGGGCAGTGGCAAATTTCAAATTTCAGCGCAGTTCCCAGCACTGCAGCCAAGCCAGCAATGGCTCCTTTGATTCTGATATTCCTGAAGGGAAAAGGAAAGAAAAGGACCCCTTCAAGAAGCACACTGGCCTTTTTCTCCCCCAGTCCCCTGCCCTCTCATCTCCAAAGGAATTTCTTGATTGTTCTCTCCAGCACCGTTACAAACTTAGCTTCAAGGGAAGGGAAAAGAGCTTTTTTGTTGCTTTTTTTTTGGCCTTTTTCTCTCTCTGCTCCCCTGAGTGCTCCTGTTTCGAGTCCTTCAGCCTGATCTCTGTTCAGCAGGGCTCCTTTGCTGACCACAAAGGCAGCAAAGAAAACCTTTGAGCAGAAGTTACTCGCCAAGTTTTTTTCTTTTTCCTCAATCTCCTCAGAAAATTTCCTAATGGTGTGGGAACATCAGGAGTTCAAGGGTGCTTTCCTGCAGCTTCCACTGTTTCTCCAAGGCCTTGAAATGGCTTTTGAAATCCCACAGATGTATCCACACAGCCCTGGGAGTAATTCTGAGCCGTTTACTTCCAAAGGTGAGTCTGCCAAGGGAAGGGATGCAGGGTGAGTGGAACAGGTCTCTGAGTGATTCTTTCTTAATTTAAGGAGCCTTAGAGGTCACCTGAGGTGTTGTTTTCCACAAAAAAAAATGGTCCTGTTTACCACCACACCAGGTTTATGTGTGGGGCAGCTCAGGCAGAGTTCACCAACTGAAATCTGAAATTGTGGAAGGAAAAATTCGAGTCAATCCTGTTGGTTTCTCAAGAGAATCAACATTTTTGTTGTCTTGTTTTCCCATCCCTGTGACGGTGCTCACAGGGGTCCGAGGGCGAGGGAAGAGATGAGGAGCTGACTCCATGTTTCAGAAGGCTTGATTTATTATTTTATGATATATATTACATTAAAACTATAATAAAAGACTAGAAGAAAGGATTTCATCAGAAGGCTGGCTAAGAATAGAATAGAATAGAATAGAATAGAATAGAATAGAATAGAATAGAATAGAATAGAATAGAATAGAATAGAATAGAATAGAATAGAATAGAATAGAATAGAATAGAATAGAATGATAGCAAAGGTTTGTGTCTTGGGCTCACTGTCTGAGCCAGCTGACTCTGATTTGCCATTAATTAGAAACAACCACATGAGACCAATCCCAGATGCACCTGTTGCATCCCACAGCAGCAGATAACCATTGTTCACATTTTGTTCCTGAGGCCTCTCAGCTTCTCAGAAGGAAAAAATCCGAAGGAAAGGATTTTCCATACAAGATGTCTGTGACACATCCCATTTCCACTTCTTCTCAGCTGTCACCCCCATGGGCAGGGCCCACTGTCCCTGAGTGCTCCCAGCCCTGTCCTGGGACAAATTTCCTCACTTTAACCCAATTACCCCCTGATAACAGCAATAAAGTTGGATATTTGCTCCTTTCTTTGCCTTTGCACAGGTGTCACTGTGACAACAACCTGTCCTGCTGATTACAGAATATCAGATGATGGAAAATGTTCCTTCCATTCCCCTCTCCCTCTCTCTATTTGCTTTCCAGCCTTGCCCTGTGCTTTCTGTGCTGCTCGGGGATGTTCTGCTCTCACCCCTCTGTTGCTGCTGCTGGATTGGGGTCAGGAGGTGCCCCCAGGAGTGATTGACTGCAAAGGTGCAGCAGCAGATAAACCCTCCTCCAAAAGAATGGAGCCAAGGATTTATATTTAGCAATCCATTTCAGTCTCACCCATCTCGCTTAAAATGGAATTGATAATAATAATAATAATACCTGGCTGGGCCATGCACTTAATGAAAAGCAGCAAATGGAAAAGTTAACAAATGGAAAAGTTGAATTTTTTTATGGGGGCTTTGCTTTTTCCAGTAAGCTTTTAAAGCCCTGTTCTCATTGGAAGCAATCTACTGATACATTTAACAAATGTCAAGATGAAATGCTCGAGCAGAGATCAAAAGGAACGAGGTTTTATTGTGCTGCTCTTGCAGCACTGATAGCCTGGACTGGACCTTCACGGGAAGGATCAATAGCTTGATTTGATCAAATATGGGCAGCTATCAAAGCCATCAGGCTCTACCTAAAGGACACTTCAGATTGAGCTCCTTCCCTCGAGAGCATCTTTGATATTTGCTCGTGGCCCTGCTTGTTTGGAAATTGGGTTTTAATTAATTTAAAATTAAAAAATGCACGTGGGTTGTTGGCTGTTCCTGAGTACTCTCCACAATCCGTGGGGATCAAAGGCATCACGTGCCAGTGCTGGGCCTCCTGGCTTTGAAATTTGGTGGCTTTAAAAGGCTCCAAATCCCAAGGAATTCCCTAAAAATTATGCAGTGAGGCTGGGAAGTTCAGAGGGCTCAGAGGGGAGGACACACAACCCTTGTGAGGAGGAGGAGAAGGGGCAGAGATGCCTCTCCCAAGCTGGAAACTCCACAGTTTGCACCCAAAACTCAAAAATTTGCCCCCAAACCTCCACGATTTTCTTCCAACAATTCAACAATTTCCCTCCAAAACACCACAATTTACCCACACATGTCCCCCCGAGTCTTCCCCTCCTTCCATCTCACTCCCGCATAAATTATTAAGAGCTTTTCCTGGTGAACTTAGAATAAACATTTGTGTTCATTGGCAGAAAATTTGGTGGCTTTAGAAGACTTAAATCCCAGGAATTTCCTAAAAGTGAGGCTGGGAAGTTCAAAGGGCCTCAGAGGCCCCTCACTCAACACCCCTCACGCCAATGGAGGAGAAGGGGCAGAGATGCCACTCCCGAGCTGAAAACTCAACAATTTACCCCCAAAACTCCACAGTTTTCCCCCAAATATCCCCCCAGTCTTGGAATAAAAATTTGTGCAGAAAATGTGGTGGCTTTAGAAGACTTAAATCCCAGGAATTTCCTAAAAGTGAGGCTGGGAAGTTCAAAGGGCCTCAGAGGCCCCGCACTCAACACCCCTCACGCCAATGGAGGAGAAGGGGCAGAGATGCCTCTCCAGAGCTGAAAACTCCACAATTTACCCCCAAAACTCCACAATTTGCCCCCCAGTCTTGGAATAAAAATTTGTGCAGAAAATTTGGTGGCTTTAGAAGACTAAAATCCCAGGAATTTCCTAAAAGTGAGGCTGGGAAGTTCAAAGGGCCTCGGAGGCCCCGCACTCAACACCCCTCACGCCAATGGAGGAGAAGGGGCAGAGATGTCTCTCCCGAGCTGAAAACTCAACAATTTACCCCCAAAACTCCTCAGAGTGTTCCCCTCCCTCCTCGCCACCTCCACCATCAATGATTAAGAGCTCTTGGCTGGTGAACTTGCAACAAACATTTGTGTTTATCAGCCGAGCTGCCGAAAGAGGAAAGCGGTGGGAGCAGGTGGGGGTGGCGGGGATGGGGGAGAGAGAGGGAAAGAATTGGAAGGACACGGGGAGGGAGAAGCAAAAAAAACACCAGAACTGAGCTCCCCCCGCACTCCAGAGCAGCTTGGCTAAAGGAATAAAAGGAATGGCAGGAAGTGGAGAGGGTTGGGATGTGGTGGCAGGTCCTGGTGGGTGGAGAGGGGGCTCAGCGAAGCCCTCGGAGCATCTGCTCTCCTCTGACAGCAAGAGTCACTTGTAGCAATTTTCTGAACTGCAGAGATGAAGAGGGAAACGATTTTCAAAATTTTAGGTGCAGTTAAAGGTCTCTTTTTAGCCTAGGATATAACCACAACACAATGAGAGGCCTTTGTTTGACTCGGGTTGAAAGTTCTGGGGATGAAAGGATTGGATTGCAAAAGAGTCTAAAACCCTCTAAACCCTCTAAAATTTTCAAATTTTTAGGTGCAGTTAAAGGTCTCCTTCAGCCTAGGATATAACCACAACACAATGAGAGGCTTTTGTTGGACTCAGGTGGAAAGTTCTGGGGAAGAAAGGGTTGGATTGCAAAAGAGTCTAAAACTTTTCTTCCAAAGTAAGTTTTGAGGAATCTTGAGAACATCCAGGAAAAGCTGAGACTGATTCTTGTGACAAAAAAATTAAAATGTGGTTTAACTTCTCCTGAGCTGCAGGAGCTGCTGGGTTTGGGAGCTCACCTGTGCCCAGGTGAGGTTTGTGTGGGTGAAGGACCAGGATAAAGCAGCTCTGCAGGGATGGGTGATAATAATCCAGTAATAATCCAGAAAAAAACCCAAAGCCTCCCTAGAGAGACTGAGATTGGGGTTTAGCCCTGATCCCAGCTCAGAGCAGTGCCAACACCCCTAGAGGTGACATTACGGGCAGAATTGTGGCTTTTCTCCTTCCTCCTGTCCCACCTTTGCTGCTTTTTTGGCAGAATTTCTGCACCAGAGGGTCAGGAAGGAGCCTGGGGAGGAAAACTCTGCTGTGCTGGTGCTGCTGGGAGGGGCCCAAGAGGCTGAAGATTTGAAGGAATATTTCAACAGTGCATTAAATCAGCCTGCAGTGAGCCTGGCTTTATTTCACTCATCACAGCAGAGCTTGTTCGGGTTTTGTCCCAAACAAATCAAAAGGGAAGGAATGGCTGTGAATCATGAATAATTCAGGTGGGAAAAGAGCTCTGAGAGCATTCCAAGGGATTTGGGGAAGGAATGAGGGGTGGGGAGGGGCTGGGATGGAATTCCCAGAGGATCTGTGGATCCCTGGCAGTGCCCAAGGCCAGGCTGGAGCACCCTGGTCTATGGAAAGTGTGGGACCCATGGTGGGGCTGGATGGGCTTTGGGGTCTCCTCCAACCCAAATCAATCCAGGATTTCATGGGCAGGTTTGGATGGGATTTTGGGAAGAAATATTGGGAGAGGGACTGGCATGGAACTCCCAGAATTGCTGTGGATGCCTGGCAGTGTCCAAGGCCAGGCTGGAGCCACCTGGGACAGTGGGAGCTGTCCCTGCCCATGGCAGGGGTGGCACTGGATGGGATTTGAGGCTCCTTCATCCCAAACCATCCCAGGATTCTGTGATTTTAAAACCAGCCCAGAGCCACAGGTGGATCCTTTAACTTTCTGTAAGCAGGGAAGGCTGAAAGGAAGAAAAATAAAGATTAAACAAAGAGAAAAACAACTTCCATCCGTGAGAGATCGATCTATCCCAAGCTGCTGAAGACAAGAGGCTGCCTGGGACAGATTCTCAGCACAGCACACACACCAAGCACTTGTTCCTCATTCCTAAAATTGCTTTTCCCTCTCCAGAACATCTCAAACAATCAGAAATTGCTCGTGGTGCTGCTGCAGAGCGAGCTGTGCTGTGTCTTTGCTCCATGGAGCCCCCAAAACAAAGCCCGTGAACAGTCTCAGCTCTCTGTGCTCCTCACCCTGCCCTTCCTTAGCAGCAGGATGAGCACAAAAAAAGACTAAAAAAATTAAAAGTCTCTGATTCCTCGCTGCAGCCAGGACTATATTCATCACTCTGCAGTGGTCCATGGCCTAATTTTGAGGTTTAAGAAGAGCAAAGGGTCAGAGTGGAAGAGAAAGAGGCAAATTCAGAGACCTCTCCCCAGCTCAAGGAATTTGCTCTGCTTGTGGTGAATTAATTAAAGAAATGGCAAGTGTGAAAGAAGAGGGAAAAAGAAACTCCTCTCCCAAGTATTCTTCCCTCTCAGAGTGTTTAAACTTATTTATGGCACCTGTGAACACAGCAAGTTTGCCTGAATCACCCTGAAATCCCCCAAAGTCCAGGCCCTGCTTTGAGCCCTCTGAAAACAGAGGCTCAACCTTTGCTGCTGCTCTTTCTTGCATTTTAGGGTCACTGCAACATTTTCATTTTAGGGTCTTTCTGAACCATTTTCAATTTAGGGTCACTCTGAACCGTTTTTTATTCTGATTTTGCACCCTAAAATCCTCCATGGGCCCAGCCCAGGCCTGTCCCTGCACCCACAGCCAGAGTGACAAAACCCTGGTTTATCATGGGTTTATTTCATTATTTCAGAGATTATTTAGGTTGGAAAAGAATAATTAGGTTGGAAAATACCTCCAAGGCCATCTTTCTGAACCATTTTTCACTTTAGGGTCACTCTGAACTGTTTTTATTCTGATTTTGCACCCTAAAATCCACCATGGGCCCAGCCCAGGCCTGTCCCTGCACCCACAGCCACAGTGACAAAACCCTGGTTTATCATGAATTTATTCCATTATTTCAGAGAATATTTAGGTTGGAAAAGAATAATTAAGTTGAAAAACAGTATTTAGGTTGGAAAAGACCTCCAAGGCCACGGAGCCCAGCCATTAACCCAGCTGGGTCACGGCAGACAAGGCACTGTACATAACCTGGCAATTATTACATTAATATCACTTTGTCAAGGGGTTCAAGGCCACAAATGAAATGAAAATGTTATTAAAGGAGCGTGGAGCCACCTCTTAGAGGCACTAAACCTTTACTCTCTGAATGGGAAGTTGATTTACCCTTAAAAACCTCCCACAATTCCCTTCCAAAGCACAGACAGGCCTGTGCACAGGGAAATGCTGCAAAAAAAATTGGTTTTATAAAGTATAGATAGCTCTCATGTACAGAGAGAGCACAAAACCACTTCTCCTCCTCCCAAAGGTCCCTCCAGGCCAGGAATTTGGATCGATCACAGGGAGAAACCCTGGGGTCGATGGTTCCACACTCCTGGAAAGGGCAATGGGTTGTTTACAGCCTCCCTGGCACCACACCACAAGAGAAGAGGAAAAATAGGTGAGGGCAGGGCTCCAATAAATCACCAGAACTCAACTCCTGGCCTGCTTTGTCCCATCCATCACGAGAAAGGAGAACCCATGGAAAAAATATGGTGGAGGTGAACTCCCTCTCATCCCAGTGAAACAAGTCACCATCCCATAAATATTTCAGCTCTCAGGTTGTTTTTAAAGTAATCTTTAGAGCAAATTCTCATCCTGATTTATGGCAGGGAGGAAATGCTGGGCAGGTACAGCCCAATGGGAGGAGGGGGTGATGGTTCTCCTGATTTTTCAGGAATTGGGAATGGAAAAATGGGTCAGGACAAGAGGAGCAGCTCATTGAGGAGGGAGAGACAATTAGGAGCAGAGCAGGTCTTGTATGTTTTGAGCAAAGCATCATTAAAAAATTCAATTCCCTGAGAGGCACTGAAATGGCCAAATTAAAACCACAAATAAAAAATGAAACCCGGCCCAAGCAAAATGGAACAAGCTGGAAATGTGGCCATAGGTGGCACAGGGAGAAATTTTGAGGAGTGATTTTACGAATCCTTTGGAAATTTGTAGTTCAAACCTTTTAAAACCTTAGAGCTGCAGACTTTTGGACCCTTCTGGAATCATGCTCTGCATCCTCCCTGAGGAACTCCAAAAATCTGAAATTTGCTTTCTAGAAGCAAATCAGGCCCTGTGAAATGCATCCAAGTGGGAGCAGAGACCCTCTGAGCAAAAGCTGCACATCAGGGCAACACAACCAGGCTGGGTTTTGAAATGAGTTCTAAAAATCAAATCAACTTAAAAGGAAAAAAAGAAAATTGGTATCAGGTGCTGCTTCCACACAGAGGCCACACAAATACCCTGAGATTTCTTTCATTCCAGCACTGTTTTCCTTGAATTTCTGTAATTATTGTTGCAGTGAGGAACCATTTAATCATCCCAGAGCAAACCCACCCCATAAACAGAAGTATTTTTAGGAGGGAAGAAAATATATCTGAATTCTCATTTTCCATTTCCATTTCTGAGGCTCCACCAATTTACATTTAACACCGACTATAAAAGACACCCAAGGAATGGAAGAGCTGTTTAGTCATTGGTTTAAGTCTGGATTCCTTCTTTTATTTTCTTTTTTAAAATTATTTTTTCAATATCAAACTTCTGCTTTAATTAGCAGCAAATGTAGGACACTTAGGGCCTGAAATGAGGAGACCTTCGTGCTCATTTCACTGGAGCAGCGTGGCCCTCAAGTATTAATTAAATCTTAAATTGCTTTCTGGGGCAGAAGGGCTGCTCTGGTTTTTCTGGTCACAGGAGCATTATTGAAAATGGGGTCTGTGCCATGCCCAGAGACATTCCTGAATCCATGTGAGCTCCAGAAAAGTGTGAATACAAAGTCAAACCTCAATTTTCCCCTGAAAATCCAAATTTATGAATGTTGGAGCGATTGAAGCAGCCAGAGAGAAACCAGTGAGGATGAGGCAGGAGCTCCAAGTGACCCCAAAATCTGATTTATTCAATTATTTGATCCCAGGGAAAAGGGTGATAATGGATAATGAGGCTGCATTTCATTTACACCAAGATCTTCCTGCACGCTCAGCCTTGAGACAGGTTTAAAATAGGCAGAAACAGGATTAAAATAGGCCAAAAAATACTTAAAATAGGCAGAAAAATACTTAAAATAGTCCAAAAAAGCTCCAATAATGATTTTTAGCACAGGGTGCTCCCTCAAATCAGGGCTGGGACTGGGTGGGATTTAAAGTCACTCCCAACCCAAACCATTCCCTGGATTGATTTAAAATTCCCAAGGGAGATTTTGGGGCCCACAGGAGCTCAGAGCCTGGTTCAGAAAGGCTGGAGAAGGGCAGGATTTAGGGAAATGATTTATTCCACCTGACAGAGCCTTTCACCACCTTTATTTACCAGGATGGAATTCTTCCTGCATGCTCAGCCTTGAGACAGGTTTAAAATAGGCAGAAACAGGCTTAAAATAGGCAAAAAAAAAAAAAATTAAAATAGGCAGAAAAGACTTAAAATAGTCCAAAAAAGCTCAATGATGATTTTTAGCACAGGGTGCTCCCTCAAATCAGGGCTGGTGCTGGGTGGATTTAAAGTCACTCCCAACCCAAACCATTCCCTGGATTGATTTAAAATTCCCAAGGGAGATTTTGGAGCTCAGAGCCTGGTCAGAAAGGCTGGAGAAGGGCAGGATTTAGGGAAATTATTTATTCCACCTGACAGAGCCTTTCACCACCTTTATTTACCAGGATGGAATTCCAGAGCTCATCCCAATCACCTTCCCAGGGCTGCTGAGAGGAAAAACCTGCCCAAGGAAAATGCATTTGTGAGGCTGAGCTAAACCCAGGGTAAGGATTTCCCTGCTCCAAATGTGATGGATTTATGGGAGTTCTGCTGAGCTGCAAAAAAAATTTAAAAAGAAAAAAAAAAAAAGAAAAAAAAAGGAAGGAAAAAAAGATGGATTGTCCTGGGAAGAGCTTGGAAAACTTCCAAAGCAGCACAGGGCAAACACAAAGTTCACTGATTTGTGCAGGAGCTGCCACTTTAATGTTTCAAGTTGATTAGGAGCAAAAATTAACATTTCATGAAAGCCTCTGACAGGAGCCAGGAGCCTTTCATTAAACACAAAGTGTGTAATTAGTGATACTAATGATACCTGGGGGCTCTTTGTGCACAGCTCATTCCCTGGGAGGTGGAACAGGGAAACTCCATTTGCCCCCATTGTTGGCAGCTGAAAGAGCCAAAATTCCCAATTTCTTTTCCTGATCAGGACCAAACTCCACTTTTTTAAACTTTAAACATTCACAAGGATGAGAAACCAGAATCCCAACCTGTGGGATAACCTGGAAATGAGAATCAAACCCCACAAAATCCCTTCCTGTTGGTTGGCGTGTTTGGGATTCGTTCCCATCAAACTTCTCACTAAAATTCCCAATTTTTTTTCCTAATCAGCACCAAACTTCACTCTTATAACTTTAAACATTCACAAGGATGAGAAACCTGAATCCCAACCTGTGGGACACCAAACCTCCCTGTATTAACCTGGGAAATGAGGATCAAACCCCACAAAACCCCTTCCTGATGATTGGCGTGTTTGGGGTTCATTCCCATCAAATTTGTTGCTAAAATTCCCAACTTCTTTTCCTAATCAGCACCAAACTCCACATTTTTAAACTTTAAACAGTCACAAGGAGGAGAAACCTGAATCCCAACAACTTTCCTGTATTAGCCTGAAAAATGAGGAGCAGACCCCACAAAATCCCTTCCTGTTTAAACCACACGAATGTTGGCGTGTTTGGGGTTCATTCCCATCAAATTTGTCACTAAAATTCCCAATTTCTTTTCCTAATCAGCACCAAACTTCACTTTTTTAAACTTTAAACATTCACAAGGATGAGAAACCAGAATCCCAACCTGTGGGACAACCTGGAAATGAGAATCAAACCCCACAAAATCCCTTCCTGTTGGTTGGCGTGTTTGGGGTTCATTCCCATCAAATTTGTCACTAAAATTCCCAATTTCTTCTCCTAATCAGCACCAAACTCCACTTTTTTAAACTTAAAACATTCACAAGGATGAGAAACCTGAATCCCAACCTGTGAGACACAAACCTCCCTGTATTAACCTGGGAAATGAGGATCAAACCCCACAAAACCCCTTCCTGCTTGTTGGCGTGTTTGGGGTTCATTCCCATCAAATTTGTCACTAAAATTCCCAATTTCTTTACAAAACTCCACTTCTTTAAACTTTAACAATTCACAAGAAAGAGAAACCAGAATCCAACCTGTGGGATAACCTGGGAAATGAGGCTCAAACCCCACAAAACCCCTTCCTGTTTAAACCACACAAATGTTGGTGTGCTTGGGGTTCATTCCCATCAAATTTGTCACTAAAATTCCCAATTTCTTTTCCTAATCAGCACCAAACTCCACTTTTTTAAACTTTAACCATTCACAAGAATGAGAAACCAGAATCCCAACCTGTGGGATAACCTGGAAATGAGGAGCAGACCCCACAAAACCCCTTCCTGTTTAAACCACACAAATCTTGGTGTGTTTGGGATTCATTCCCATCGAATTTGTCACCAGATTTTCCCATGTGACAACTCCTGTGTGAAGGGATTTTGACTCAATCACCTCCAAATCAATCCTTTCTTCCCCTTGAATCCTTCCATGCTCACGTTTATGGAAAAGTTACGGTGAGGAGGAATTTTCTGGCATCAGCCAGAGCCTTCTGCTCGTGTTGTTCTTCCCCTTTGGATCCCATTTTTCCACCCCAAAATTCCTACTCGTGCTGTTCTTCCCCTTTGGATCCCATTTTTCCACCCCAAAATTTCCTACTCGTGTTGTTCTTCCCCTTTGGATCTCATTTTTCCACCCCAAAATTTCCTACTCGTGTTGTTCTTCCCCTTTGGATCCCATTTTTCCACCCCAAAATTTCCTACTCGTGCTGTTCTTCCCCTTTGGATCCCATTTTTCCACCCCAAAATTTCCTACTCGTGTTGTTCTTCCCCTCTGGATCCCATTTTTCCACCCCAAAATTTCCTACTCGTGCTGTTCTTCCCCTCTGGATCCCATTTTTCCACCCCAAAATTTCCTACTCGTGTTGTTCTTCCCCTTTGGATCCCATTTTTCCACCCCAAAATTTCCTACTCGTGTTGTTCTTCCCCTCTGGATCCCATTTTTCCACCCCAAAATTTCCTACTCATGTTGTTCTTCCCCTTTGGATCCCATTTTTCCACCCCAAAATTTCCTACTCGTGTTGTTCTTCCCCTTTGGATCCCATTTTTCCACCCCAAAATTTCCTCCTGGAGATTTGCAGCTCCCAGGGGAATAAAAGCCCAGGAATTTGTGCCCTCATCACACAAAGAGGGACAGGAGGAGAGAAAACATCTCCAAGATGTGCCAGGGGGATTCAGCTCAGATTTTGGGAGAATTTCTGTGTGGGAAGGTTTTTCCTGTTCCTCTGGGGATTTAACAGCAAAGGTGGCACTTGGGGACATGGATTGGGGTGACTTTGGTAGAATTTGGGAATTTAGCTGTCCAAGGGGTGGGCAGGAGAAGGATGGGGCAGCAGAGAGCAGGAAAATCAAAATATTCTCTCCCTGTGTCATCACATTGATGTCTTGAGCTCATTTTCCAAAGTTTCATTTAATTGCATTGAATTTTTAATTTTAAATGTAGAGGAAAATGGGAAAATTTGTGCTACCCCGACTTCTTAGTGGATGCACTTTAGATGTTTTTAAAACTTCTGCACACGCTTGTTGATTTATTATTGTATTAATATATAATATTAATATACAATAATATTATTGTATTAATATATAATATAATAATATATAATATTATTATATAATATTGTATTAATATATAATATTAATGTAATAATATATAATATCAATATATAATAATATAATATAATATAATATAATATAATATAATATAATATAATATAATATAATGTAATGTAATGTAATGTAATGTAATGTAATGTAATATAATATAATATAATATAATATAATATAATAATATATTAATATGTTAATATGTTAATATATTAATATATAATATTATTATTATTATAATGCAATAAAAACCTTTCAGTATTTATCATTCAGGTATTTTGCAGGTCAACTCTACAATTTTTACATTTTTTGGTCCAGCACATGCAGAAAAATTACACAGAAGCACTGAAAATGGAAGAATCACCTGCATTTCCCTCATTAAACACCTCCTGAGTCCCAGCAAGCTCCAACCTGAATTTTGGGACTGTTTTCCAGTAATCCAATTCCCAATGATTTACTGCAGGCACACAGAGACAATTCCCAGCTATTGACTTCAATCCTGCAGGATTTCAACCTCATTAAAACTCCCTGAGATTGTCAACCTCGAACTTGGGTTTTTTATTTCTCTTAAATGTCACAAGCAGCCAAATGAAGCCAAACAAGGATCCCCAAAATCAGCTGTGTGAGTTTGGAATTTCAATAATTTCCATTTCCCACTAAAGTCCCTGAGATTGTCAACCTCGAACTTGGGGTTTTTTATTTCTCTTAAATGTCACAAGCAGCCAAATGAAGCCAAAGAAGGATTCCCAAAATCAGCTGTGTGAGTTTGGAATTTCCATAATTTCCATTTCCCATTTTACCTGGGGTGTATTAGGCACGTGTTTAATGTTTAAAGTGATTTTTTTTTGGCCACATGTATCAAAAACAGGTTGGATTCAGAGTGTTGCAAAACCAACACCTGGAGAGGGATGGTGGAGGGTTCAGCCCTTGAAAATTTCAGGAAAATGGCAGCAAATGGGAATTGAGGGGATGCTCCTTTGATGTGGCAGCAGGAATGGGGGATTTGGGCTTGTCGAGATCATTTGTTTGTCACAGTGACCTCGAGAAATATTCCAAAGTCTCTTTTCCCAGCCCGGCGCTTAAAGGAGGAGTCAGAGCTCTTCATTTCTCGGTCTCAGCGTTGTTTATTGTATCTTATCTATAAAAAATTTTCTCCTGCCCTGCCAGGTCTGCTCAGCAGGGCAGCCACAGGCACTCTGCCTGCCCCTGGGGCTGTGTTATATCTTTATACTAAAAACTCCGTGTGCAATGTTTACAATTATTTCCCAATGCCCATCACCTATGCTAGACAGTGAGCTTCTACTCTAAACCAATAAATAAGTGCCAACATCACCACAGAACATGGAGGCCAAGAAGAAGAAGGAGAAAGGCTGGACACACCCAGTTCCCTCCATCTTGCCTCCATAACCCCCCTGTACCAAAATCCCAAAATGCACAATTCACCCTGTGATAAATCCATTAATAATCTACTTTAACTGTTGTGGCTCGCTGGTGTTCATACAAGGTTGGTAATTTGCTCCATGGGCCATAATCAAACCCACAGAGGCACCTTGGGCTCTGTGCCAGGGTCTCTGAGACCCCTGGCAGGGTCTGGGCTGCTCAGGACAGCCAGAGGGATGTCCTGAATCCTGACAGGGCTCCTCTGAGCTCCAGGACGAGCAGATCCACCCTGAGTTGTACTGACAACACCCATCAGCTGCTCGGGGCTGTTTTCCTTTATTTTGCCACCCCCAGACTCTGCAGAAGCCATGGGAATTCAAAGCAGGATCACGTGCCTGGGCAGGGATGCCAACCTGTCACTCTGCCTCCTCCAGAAATTCTCCTCCTGCTGATGCAACAAAGGGGAAGTGGGTTGGAGCCAGGAGAATTTTCCATTTGCAGCTCCCAAATTCCGGGTGTTTTATCCCAGGGAGCAGGGAAGTGACAGCTCCATGCAGTGTTGCATCAGCAAAGGCTGAAAATTCTGTTTTCTTTTTCATGAAACATTGTGGAATCAGCCCTCCCGCTCAGCTGAGTGGGAGAAAAACACTGCCAAGGTTTCAGGGACTGGGGGAAGATTTAGGATTTTCAATTCCTCCTAAGGAAGGAAATTTTGGAAATGACATTTTTCTGTTCTCCATCCAACAGACAAAATACCTACAAAGGCATAAATATTGGAATTGAAAAACAACAGTTTGAAAAATCCCTTAAAATACAATTCACCAACAACAGGGATGAGCACATGGGATCAGGGATTTGAAACTCAGCTCTGGGGTCTGGGATTTCACACTCAGATCTGGGGTTTTGGATTTCACACTCAATTTGTGGGGTTTTCACACTCAGATCTGGGGTTTGGGATTTTACACTCAATTTGTGGGGTTTGGGATTTCACACTCAGTTCTGGGGTCTGGGATTTCACACTCAATTTGGGGGTCTGGAATTTCACACTCAGATCTGGGGTTTGGGATTTCACACTCAGATCTGGGGTTTGGGATTTCACACTCAATTTGTGGGGTCTGGGATTTCACACTCAGATCTGGGGTCTGGGATTTCACACCCAGCTCAGGGGTCTGGGATTTTCCACTCAATTTGGGGATCTGGAATTTCACACTCAATTTGGGGGTCTGGGATTTCACACTCAGATCTGGGGTTTGGGATTTCACACTCAGATCAGGGGTTTGGGATTTCACACTCAATTTGGGGGTTTGGGATTTCACATTCAGATCTGGGGTCTGGGATTTCACACTCAGTTTGGGGTCTGGGATTTCACACTCAATTTGGGATCTGGAATTCCACACTCAATTTGGGGGTCTGGGATTTCACACTCAGCTCTGGGGTCTGGGATTTCACACCCAGCTCTGGAATTTCTTTTCTAATCAGCCCAGTTCCCATCCCCAATTCCTTTCAGATTTGATGGATGAACCCCAATAACTGCAACCCCACAAAAACCATTCCAGGGGCCAGCAGAGAGCCTGGAAATGGGGAAAGGACAGATCACACCATCAGCAGTGGTGCTGTGGCAGGGTGCATCCTCAAAGGGGCAGTTCTGCTGATGAAAAGTCAGTTTTGGAGATGAAGAACTGAAATCTGGGAAACAGAACCCAACTCTCTCATGGAATCATGGAATTGGGTGGGAAAGGACC
Source organism: Geothlypis trichas (assembly GCA_009764595.1). Lineage (NCBI taxonomy): Eukaryota > Metazoa > Chordata > Aves > Passeriformes > Parulidae > Geothlypis > Geothlypis trichas. The sequence continues at coordinate 3,338,727 of CM019928.1, forward strand.
TTAAAGATCATTTCATTCCACCCCTTGAGATGAAGAACTGAAATCTGGGAAATGGAGCCCAGCTCTGTCATGGAATCGTGGAATTGGGTGGGAAAGGACTTTAAAATCATTTAATTCCACCCCTTGAGATAAAGAACTGAAATCTGGGAAACAGAACCCAACTCTGTCATGGATTCATGGAATTGGGTGGGAAAGGACCTTAAAGATCATTTCATTCCACCCCTGAAGATGAAGAACTGAAATCTGGGAAAAGGAGCCCAGCTCTGTCATGGAATCGTGGAATTGGGTGGGAAAGGACTTTAAAGATCATTGAATTTCACCCCTTGAGATAAAGAACTGAAATCTGGGAAACAGAGCCCAGCTCTGTCATGGAATCATGGAATTGGGTGGGAAAGGACCTTAAAGATCATTGAATTCCACCCCTTGAGATGAAGAACTGAAATCTGGGAAACAGAACCCAACTCTGTCATGGAATCATGGAATTGGGTGGGAAAGGACTTTAAAGGTCATTGAATTCCACCCCTTGAGATGAAGAACTGAAATCTGGGAAACAGAACCCAGCCCTGTCATGGAATCATGGAACTGGGTGGGAAAGAATTTAAAGATCATTGAATTCCACCCCTTGAGATAAAGAACTGAAATCTGGGAAATGGAGCCCAGCTCTGTCATGGAATCATGGAATTGGGTGGGAATGACCTTAAAGATCATTGAATTCCACCCCTTGGACTCTTCCCCCTGTCCCAGGGTGTTCCAAGCCCTGCCCAGCCTGGCCTTGGGCACTTCCAGGGATGGGGCAGCCGCAGTTTCAGGACACCCTGAGCTCCAATTCTATTTTTCCTGATTATTTCCCTCCTCCCTCCCTTCCTTCCCCTCACCAGGGCTGGATCCACGATGCCCAGGGCAGGTTTTCCTCCCTTATCCAACCCTTATCCACCTTTTTGTTGGGTCCTTGGTTGTTCTCAGAGAGCTCCTGGCCCTTATTTGCAGCACATTCCCCCCAAACCTTCCCCCCAGATCCAATTAAATCTCCTCCACTGGGTATTTGTTTTTTTTTAATGGCTCTCAGCTCTCTGTTTTGGAGATTTTTTTCCCAAACAATTTATTTTTCACGGCACCTCCAAGAGATAAAAGACAAAATGTCTGCATGACAAAGAGCAAATGGAGAGAAGGAGACTTTTAATGGTCAGGGGAGACCACTAAGCTGAGGTGTTTAATTTCCAGCCTCCTGGAATGCAATGCAGGCAGTAACAAACACCCAAATCCAGCTTTTCCATCACTTCCCAGCACAGCTCTGATTGCCCAGCTCTTTTGGGCTGGAATATTCAAACCAAGAGCTTTTTTTATTTTTTTTTTTTATTTTATTTTTTTTCCCTGCAGTGCTTGGGAGGTTTTGAATGGAACTGAAATCTCTGCAGCATCACTCATCCCCCCCCTTTGCAGAACATTTCCTTCCAGGCACAGCAACTCCCTCCAGCAATTTATTTCAGTCAGGACAGGCATTGCTGGGAGATGAAATTTATCCCCATAAAGAGATCCAAGACTGGTCCTCTGAGCAATTTAGCTCCTGTTTTGGAGGCTCTAAATGGGACCTGGAGCACGTGCTGACAACCCAGGCAGTAATTCCACCTCGTGGGCTCTGTTGTGCTGTTTTCCACTCAGTGTGATCGCATTTCCAGAAAAAAAAAATAAAAATAAAAAGAGGATTCTCTTCAACAGTTGCTAATTTTAGGGGATATTTAAACAATCACCTGCAGAATCGTTTGCTCTCCCAGGGGGGTTAATTAGGGAAGGCCAGGATGTGTCTGCAAAGGCAGGGATACAGATTCCACTGCAGCTGAAAGGAGGGAAAACATGAAAATTGATCAGCAGCAGGAACTTCCCCCCTGAAATCTACAGATGCTGGAGAAAGGCAGCACCCATTGCTCAGTGGCTTTAATTACCCCCATAATTAGTAAATCTGGTTAAGGAAATAACGATTCCTGCTCTCAGGGTGGCGGGCCCTGAACAACCCTTTGATTTTTGTCATGATCAGTGGATTGTTGTGCTCCAGGCTGAGGATCTGAGGGGACACTCAGAGTGCACCAGAGGGGTCATGGCCAATGTCCTGTCACAGTGTCCCCAAATTCCTGATCTCCCTGAGCAGGCTCAAACCCCTGCAGAGGGCAGGTGTAAGCTCAAAATATTGGATATTTATGGAATTCTGGAGTGGTTTGAGTTGGAAGGAACTTAAATCCCATCCAATCCCACCCCTGCCATGGGCAGGGACATCTCCCACTGTCCCAGGTGGCTCCAACCTGGACTTGGACATTTCAGGGATCCAGGGGCAGCCACAGCAGCTCTGGGAATTCCATCCCAGCTCCTCTCCCAATATTTCTTCCCAAATCCCATCCCAACCTGCCCAGGGAATCCTGGGATGGTTTAGGTTGGAAAGGACCTCAAAGCCCATCCAGCCCCACCATGGGTCCCACACTTTCCATAGACCTGGGTGCTCCAACCTGGCCTTAGACACTTCCAGGGATCCACAGCTCCTCTGGGAATTCCATCCCAGCCCCTCTCCCAATATTTCTTCCCAAAATCCCATCTAAACATGGAATTCTGGAATGGTTTGGGTTGGAGGAGACCCCAAAGCCCATCCAGCCCCACCATGGGTCCCACACCTCCCACTGTCCCAGGGTGCTCCAGCCTGGCCTTGGGCACTGCCAGGGATCCAGGGGCAACCCCACCCAGCCCCTCTCCCAATATTTCTTCCCAAAATCCCATCCCAACCTGCCCATGGAATTCTGGAATGGTTTGGGTTGGAGGAGACCTCAAAGCCCATCCACTCCCACCATGGGTCCCACACTTTCCACAGACCAGGGTGCTCCAACCTGGCCTTGGGCACTTCCAGAGGCAGCCACAGCTGCTCTGGGAATTCCATCCCAGCCCCTCTCCCAATATTTCTTCCCAAAATCCCATCTAAACATGAAATCCTGGAATGGTTTGGGTTGGAGGAGACCCCAAAGCCCATCCAGCCCCACCATGGGTCCCACAGCTCCCACTGTCCCAGGGTGCTCCAAGCTGGCCTTGGACACTTCCAGGGATCCACAGCTCCTCTGGGAATTCCATCCCAGCCCCTCTCCACCCTCCCAGCCAGGAATTCCTTCCCAAAATCCCATTTCAATCTCCCCTTTCCCAGTTTGAGCCATTCCCTGTGTCCTGTCCCTCCATCCCTTGTCCCCAGTCCCTCTCCAGCTCTCCTGGAACCCCTTTAGGGGCTCCCTGGAGCTTTCTCCTCTCCAGGCTGGACCATCCCAGCTCTCCAGATGTTCTCCATCCCTTGGAGCATCTCCATGACCTCTGCACTATCCAGCATCTCCACCTCCTCCTGCTGTTTCCTTTTTGCCCCACAAAATCTCCTTTGAGACAAAACCAAACCCTACGAGAATCACAAAATCACTTTTTCCTTAACTTTTAATTACACTTCTCCCTGGCTGTTTTTTGTTGCTCCATTTCTGATGATTTTTTTCCCCCTGGTAGAACATTTTTGCTCTTTCCCTGCCCCAAGAAAGATTTTTTTTGGGGAAGAGAAGTCCAAAAGCAACATTGGAATTAAACAGGTCAAAGCACAGCGGAAATTTTTGCCTTAAAATCCAGAAAATAAATGTAATCCTGTCGAGGTAATTAGTGTGATGAGGAAAAGTGACCTTTCTAGCAGGGAACATAATTGCATTGTCATGGCCCATGGTTTGACCTTCTCCAAGCCCTCCCTCAACACAGCTAATGAGGATTGTTCTACATCCTGTTGGAAGCATTGTTGGGAAATAAATGGAAATTTATTTTGCTGCTCCTGGAAACCGAGCAGCAAAAAAATATTAAATGCACAGAATGCTTATTATTTATTAAAAATAAAGAAATAAAATCCCCGCTAATGGAATTCCTCCTGCTGCAGTAATTGGTGAGAGCTTGACAGGGATTTCTTTTTTCCCCTCACATTTCCTTGTGGTTTATTCTCTGGAACATCCCAAAGCCACTGAGATTCTAAAAATCATTTTTAAAGGGCCTTTAACCTCCCTGATTTTCAGATTCAAAAGAATTCATGTCCTGAACAATTGGCGTTTCCACCTTATTCTTCCTGCTTTCCAACTGAAATTTTTTTCCCAGATTTTGAATCATGTTTTTCTTCATTTTTTTGACTCAAGGGGTAAATTTTGATGCAATTTTCCTCAAATTCCTGAGAAAAGCCTCTCGTCTCAGTTTTTATTTCTTATTTAGGGGCAGGCCAGAGGAATCAGGTTGGAAATCAACTTTTGCATCGTGGGGAACAGGGCTGGAATATTTTCCCTCAGCCTGGGGATGTCCCTGGGAGCTCTCAGCTGGTTTAGAAAGAAATCAAACTTTGATTTAGGACTCCAAGAATTTCCACTTCCTTCCCTCCACAACTGATTGTCTTTTTTGGGGTAAATTTATTTTTAATTGTCTTCTCTGGATTTTCTTTTACTTAATTTGGGTTTTCAGCTGCCATGGTGGTTCTGCCAGCAGAGATTCCCCACCCTCAGGAGCAGCAGCTCTTTCAGTGCCTCCCCATTTGGAAAAACTTCTTTAATTTGTGAGGATTTGGGGATAAATTCATTATAAATATATCATAATATAATATATTTTTCTATATTATATTTTTTCTATATTATATTTTCCTATATTATATATATAGTATTATATATATATTATATTATATTATATTATATTATATTATATTATATTATATTATATTATATTATATTATATTATATTATATTATATTATATTATATATATTATATTATATTATATTATATATAAAAATATAATAAAATATATGTAATATATATTATATATATTATATTATATATTTTATATTTATATTTTATATTTTATATTTTATATTTTATATTTTATATTTATATTTTATATTTTATTATATAATTATTTAATTTTTTATTATATTATATTATATTATATTATATTATATTATATTATATTATATTATATTATATTATATTATTTTAATAATAGGCTGCATCCCGCTTTTTCTATATTATATATATTATATTATATTATATTATATTATATTATATTATATTATATTATATTATATTATATTATATTATATTATGTTATATATAAAAATATAATATAATAAATATAATATATATAATATATATTATATTATATATTTTATAATTTATATTTATATTTATATTTTATATTTATATTTTATTTTATTATATAATTATTTATTTTACTTTTTATTATATTACATTATATTATTTTAATAATAAGCTGCATCCCATTTTAAAATAATTTAGGAACCAGAGTGAGACTGAAGCTCAGAGATCCACTTCTGATGAAAGAAGAAAAGACACAAAGGCAGAAAATACCCCTGAAAAAAATTTTCCTTTTGAGCTCTATGACAAAAACCATTTGAAGTCAGCACTTGGCAGTGCTGGAGTTGGACTCAGAGATGCTGTGGGTCCTTCCAGCTCAGGATATTCTGTGATTTTGGATTCTGTGACAGCTCCAAGGGGTGTTTGGCTCTCACCTCCCTGCACAGGCACACACATTGATTTTATTTTTTATTTTTTGTGTGTGTGTTTAATTCTTTTCCTTGGAAGGAATGAAGTGTCTCTCATGGCTCTGCTGCTTTGGCAGAGCTGCTGCTCCTCCGAGATGCTCCAGGTACCCTGGGGGCCGTTTGGGAATTGGCTGATAACAGAGGGAGCTGAATTTCTGACATTTCCCTCACGCTGAGAGGAGCCAGGTTTTCAGAACAAAATCCTCCTGTTAACAGACATTTATTTATTTTTTGTTTGTTTGTTTGTTTTTCATGGAGCAATTTAAAAAATTCTCTTTTTTTCCTACTCCAGCTGCAGGTTTTGTGTTTGTGCCTTAGCCTAGATAAAAGGTGTGACACCGACAGTAAATCTTTGCTTTTGTCAAAGGATTTCCACAATTGAAAACAAAATGGGCTTTTATTCCTCAGGGATTCACTATTTCTGCAGCACAGGTGGAGAGAAAAGGGGTGACAATACCCCCTGCAGCACAAGAATTAAGGAGTTCAATTTATGAAATTATTCCAACCAATTTTCCTGAATTATTGAACTCTTGCTTTTCCTGATACCTCTGTGTGATATTGAAAAAAAAACAAAAAAACCTCTTTTTGTCCTAATAAGTTATTAAGGGATATTCAGGAATTTTCATTCTGTTTCCTGCAGGGTATATTTCATCCAAATTCCTGTTTCTTGTTTTTTTCCTCCCTTTCAAAGATAAACACGGGTGATCTTTTCAATATCTGCAGCATTGGCATTAAAAAAATAAAAATAAAAAGGGTTTTAAATCATCCCATAAAACAGGAATGTGGTGTTTATGTAATGTAATGAATGTAATAGGAAATGTTGGCTGTGCCAGCCCTAGAAAGGGAATAATTTTCCATCACAAACACAAAGGTTATCATTTTCTATCACAAATACAGAATTTAATGCACTTCCTACAAAATCCTATTGGGATTTTCTCCTATTAAATTCCAAAGGACTGGAGATGCCCCCAAGGATTGCTGTGATAACAGGAAGAGACTTTTGCTGGGGAATGGATCTCAGGCTGTTTTCCAGCTTCTTTTTTGCAGTTACCTGGGAAAATTTATCACCTCTGCCCTGGGAAACACGGGTGATGCAGTGATGGGGCAGTGATAACACTCAGAGATAACAGTCACTGATAACACTCACAGATAACAGTCACTGATAACACTCAGAGATAACAGTCACTGATAACAGTCACTGATAACAGTCACTGATAACACTCAGAGATAACACTCAGTGAAAACATGAACTGATAAAGGCTGGGAAGGCTCAAGTTCCTCTGGGATTTGGGATGTCCTCACTCGTCCTCATTCCCTTCTCATGTTCCTCTGGGATTTGGGATGTCCTCACTCCCTTTTCATCATCTTCTGGGATTTGGGATGTCCTCACTCCCTTTTCATCATCTTCTGGGATTTGGGATGTCCTCACTCCCTTTTCATCATCTTCTGGGATTTGGGATGTCTTCATTCCCTTTTTATGTTCCTCTGGGATCTGGGATGTCCTCACTCCCTTTTCATCTTCTGGGATTTGGGATGTTCTGATTCCCTTTTCATGTTCCTCTGGGATTTGGGATGTTCTGATTCCCTTTTCATGTTCCTCTGGGATTTGGGATGTTCTGATTCCCTTTTCATGTTCCTCTGGGATTTGGGATGTCCTCACTCCCTTTTCATGTTCCTCTGGGATCTGGGATGTCCTCACTCCCTGTTCATGTTCCTCTGGGATTTGGGATGTCCTCACTCCCTTTTCATGTTCTTTTGGGATGTCCTCATTCCCTTCTCATCTTCCTCTGGGATTTGGGATGTTCCGATTCCCTTTTCATGTTCCTCTGGGATCTGGGATGTCCTCACTCCCTTTTCATCTTCTGGGATTTGGGATGTTCTGATTCCCTTTTCATGTTCCTCTGGGATTTAGGATGTCCTCACTCCCTGTTCATGTTCCTCTGGGATTTGGGATGTTCTCACTCCCTTTTCATCTTCTGGGATTTGGGATGTCCTCACTCCTGGAGCTCAGTTCCAGTGGGGGATGTCTCTCCTCATGTGGTTTCCTGTCCCTGTCATATTTTCTGAAAAATCCCTTTTCCAGGATTTTTTCTCCTGGGAAGCTTCAGCTTCTCCATGTTTTGTTCCTTTGGAATGTGAGTTGGAGATTCATTTACCCAGCATGTGAATTGTTTTTAATTCATGGCAAATCATTGTCCAGCTGTGTCAGACTCTGAGTCTGTCACAAGATTTTATTATTCATTTTTGCTGGCCTTCTGATGTCTCCTTTCTCTTTCTTTAGTGTAGTTTTAGTACATCATTTTCATATAATATAATAAATATAATATAATAAATATAATAAATAAAATAAATAATATAATATAATATAATATAATATAATATAATATAATATAATATAATATAATATAATATAATATAATATAATATAATATAATAATCCTTCTGAAAACTTGGAATCAATTCTCATCTCTCACCTCATCCTGGGGACCCTCAACACCACCACAATTAATAACCACAGACTTCTCCTTCCCCTGCTCCACTCCTCATGTTTTCATTGAGAGCAAAGATGTTGAGCCACAGGACATCATTAGAAAAAATCTGAGTGTGTTAGGAGAGAAGAAATCTTTGTTTCTTTCGAAATATCCTTTCAAAAAAATCTGATTTTGTGCAGTGTTCTCATCCAAGCCCTGTGCTGGCTCGTTTTGGCACTTTGGGAATGAATCATCAGCTGCAATTGTCTCGTCTAGGAATTCCCATCTATCAGAATCCTTCTAAGAAACTGCAAGGAAAACAAAAAACAAACAACAAAAAAAGCAAAATTAATTTTCAGCCCGCCCTTCTCCAGTCCCCTGTACCTGACTCAGATGAGATCAGGGATTTGGTTTCCCTGGCCAGAGCCTGGGAATTCTTCCCTATATTAAAAATAACCCAGCACAGCCTCCCACAGCACATCAGGATCTTTCATAAAGCCTGATTTTAATCTTGCAAGAGATAATCTCACTTTTTCATTGGGAACCATGGGAATATTTGGGGTTGATGCCCAAGGGCTGAACATTCCCCATGGAAAAAAACAAACCTGGGTGGCCTGAAGCAGAAAATGTTTTGGTTCATCCTTTTAGTGCCTTTTCTGCATTGGTGGTTCATGTTGCAGCTCCCACAGGAGTTACTGGAAGGCAGCAATGAAAGTTTTCTTCAGGTAGAGACAAAAATAAGAGATAAAATTTGGCTTTTTCCTCTGTTTCTAAAGCACAGAGTCCATCAGGTTCTGCCCTGAACTGATGGAAAATGGATTCTGTATTATTTAAGGAAAAACAAAATGTGTTTTCAGAAGGATGAGAGGAAAGAAGGCCACAAGGACAAGTGGCCAAAATCTTGTTTCCCTCCCCAGACAGAGCTGCTGGGTATTGAATTTGCAGGAAACCCCCAATGAGGGGAGAGAAATGATGCATCTGGGTTTCACATCAGAGAATGCCAATCCTAGAAATATTCTTGGGAAGGATTGTGCCTTGATTTTATCTGTGAAGAGAAATGTGGGGCTACAAACTCGGCCCTGAAGGCCAAGGAACCAAAACACCATCACTGTGGGGAAACAATCTCCAGATTTCATTCTGCTTTTGCATAAACACAAGCACAGCAAAGGATAAGAATTGTTTTTCCTTTCTCTGAGGTTCAGAGAATGCAAATCCCAGAAATATTCTTGGGAAGAATTGTGCCTTGATTTTCTCTGTGAAGAGAAATGTGGGGCTACAAACTCGGCCCTGGTAGGCCAAGGAACAAAAACACCACCACTGTGGGCAAACACTCTCCATATTGAATTCTACTTTTGCACAACACAGGCAGAGCAAATAAGATAAGAGTCGTTTTTCCTTTCTCTGAGGTTCAGAGAATGTGAATCCCAGAAATATTTTTGGGAAGAATTGTGCCTTGATTTTCTCTGTGAGGAGAAATGTGGGGCTACAAACTCGGCCCTGATAGGCCAAGGAACCAAAACACCACCACTGTGGGGAAACACTCTCCATATTGAATTCTATTTTTGCATAAACACAAGGACAGCAAAGGATAAGAATTGTGGTTTTCCTTTCTCTGAGGTTCAGAGAATGTGAAACCCAGAAATATTCTTGAGAAGAATTGTGCCTTGCTTTTCTCTGTGAAGAGAAATGTGGGGCTACAAACTCGGCCCGGACAGGCCAAGGAACTGAAACACCATCACTGTGGGTAAACACTCTCCACATTGCATAAACACAAGCACAGCAAAGGATAAGAATTGTTTTTCCTTTCTCTGAGGTTCAGAGAATGTGAAACCCAGAAATATTCTTGTGCCTTGCTTTTCTCTGTGAAGGGAAATGTGGCGACAGCTGTGGGTCCACTGAAGGTGACCCAGGAGACCTTCCCTCACTGGCCTGGTGACATTCAAAGCCCCGTGGTGGCTCCTCTCACCTAAACCCAAAGCTGAAGCTTAGTCTGAGCCTCAGGCAGGGATTACCCAGGCCAGGATCAGGTTGTTTAATTCCCCAGCCCAGTGTCACTGTTATATTTTCTGGAAAAATCCCTTTGCCCAGGATTTCTTCTCCTGGGAAGTTGAGAAGCCTCAGAGAAAATGGAAAACAAGAATTATCTGATTTGCTTCTCCTGGGTTTTGCTGCTTTGGAATGGGGTTGGACATTGTTTACCCACAGGTGATTGTTTCATTGGTTTAATGTGAATTATTTTGACTTATTGGCCAATCAGTGCCAAGCTGTGTCGAGGCTCTGGAAAGAGTCAGGAGTTTTCATTATTATCTTTTTAACCTTCTGTCTGTATCCTTTCTGTATTCTTTAGTATAGTTTAGTATACCATTCCTTAATATACTATAAATAAATCAGCCTTCTGAGAACATGGAGTCAGATCCATCATTCCTCCCTCTGTCTGGGAACCCCACAAATCCCAGAGCCCAGCCCTTCCTCCCAGCCAGTCTGGGTTCTCTGATTCCCCTTTTCCCCCCCAGTACCCAAATTGTGTTGGACATTTCCTGCTGAACTCACGGAGAGCCTCTGAAATATCCAACACTTTATCCCCAGGAGCCCCTCAGGAGTTGCTTTTTTTAATGGATTAACTATGACAGGGACTGCACTCCCACAGTTTTTTAAATATACAATAAGTATATTACATACTTTTAAAGCTATAAATAAGATTTATACACAACCCATGGGGATTTTCCATTAAAACTTCATAAATCACATTGTACATTATCCTCTTTAATCCTCAGCCTTGCCTGGGTAGTCACCAGAAAATATATTTAACCCTGTATAAATTGATGATAAGCACGGAGAAAGAATGTTAACGAGAGCTTTTATGGGCCCTGTATTTTCTTAGCCTGATTCATTCTTTTTCCTGGCAATTATTTGTAATAGGAGCAGTTATCTCCTGCCCTTTATTAACTGAAAACTCAGGTGTTCTGCCCAGAATGGAGCCCAGGATGAGTTTTTCCTGCCTTATCCTCTCTTTAGCTGGGGGGTTCCCATTGTTTGGTGCTTGGAGAAGGCAAATTTCACATTCCACATCTCCTCCATGCTCTCCCTGCTGATTCAGCTCCTCCTTGAGCCAATGGCTTTGCCAGAGGAACATTGATTTAATTCTGGGATCATGGAATTAAAGCCCTGTCCATGATGAACACTCCAACTCTGGGAAGGAAATCACTTTTAAAAGTCCTGGTTTTAAAAGATCTTCAGAGCTTGGCGCTGCTTTGCTGTCGTGTCTCAAGCTCTGCCCTTCCCAACCCTCTCCCAGCAGCTCGTTTCCTCCAGAAATAATTTTGTTTTCTCTGCAAAGAGCCCCTAAAAATCCACTCATCCTCCTTCCTTCTTCTCCTCCTCACTGTGGCTGCCTCTGGATCCCTGGCAGTGCCCAAGACCAGGTTGGAGTCACCTGGGACAGTGGGAAAATGTGGGACCCATGATGGGACTGGGTGGGCTTTGGGATCTCTCAAACCATCCCAGGATTCCATGGGCAGGTTTGGATGGGATTTTGGGAAGAAATATTGGGAGAGGGGCTGGGATGGAATTCCCAGAGCAACTGTGGCTGCCCCTGGATCCCTGGAAGTGTCCAAGGCCAGGTTGGAGCCACCTGGTCCATAGAAAATATAGGACTCATGGTGGGACTGGATGGGCTTTGGGGTCCCTCCAACCCAAACCATTCCAGGATTCCATGTTTGGATGGAATTTTGGGGAAAAATTTGGATCCCTGGGAGTGTCCAAGGCCAGGCTGGAGCAGCCTGAATTGTGGGAGCTCAGGGGCCACAGGGATCTGTTTTTTGGGGAAAACCATCATTCCTGACAGAGTTTGGGATTAGGACAATTGTTTAGATGAGCCCCACAGTGCCTGTGTGGTCTGCAGGCCAGAAGATGGTCAGGATTGTGGAATTTGTCCTTCATCCCAAAGAATATCCTGGCTGTCACCATCCGTTGTGTTTTCCATGGCAAAACCTCCCTGATTCCACTGGAGAGAGTGAAAAAAGGGAGAGCTGGGCTTCAAACACCCTCCAGCTCCTGCAACAAGTATGAAAAATTAACATTACCACTTCAAAGAGCTCCCAGAACCAGAGATTGTCCTCAGGGACTCGCAAGGATCAGCGAGTCCGACCCGGTGCTGGACTTCAAAACACACAAATTAAAGACAAATCAGCCTCACATTATTTAATTGAGCAAATCACAACCAGCACTGGAGAAACTGGGCCCAAATTCCTCTTGTGTAACCAATATTTAGTCACAGAGTGTGGAAAACTGGAGCTCAGATTGACTCATTGGAGGCTCTGTTAGAAAATAGTTCCTCTCTATTTTTCCAGAGCTGCCTCATCAGACGTACACTGAGATTGGCAGCTGCTTTCCCCCATCTGCTGGGGAAATTCAGGAGGGCTGGAGGTTCATTCCAGATATTCCAGCTTGTCCCTGCCTTGCTGGAAGTGTGAGAGTGTTTAAGGTGCATAAAACTGAGCTGTAAATTGAGCAGATTTTTGTCAGGAGATGCTGCAGTTTCTGCCTCTCCCCTCGTTCAGAACCAAACCTGCCCCGGGAGTGTTTGGACAATTCCCTCAAGGAAAAAATGGGAATTTTGAGGATCCCTGTGTGTCCTTTCCCACCCAGGATTGTGATTTTAATTGGCACAAAGAAATGGCCAAGGGTGGAAGGAAGACATTTGACATCAACACGAAGCAGCCATGGAAAGCCCATTGCAGTTTTGGTTGGGTTTCTAAGAATTTGAAGATTGGATTTATTTAGCTTGGCTTCAACACTGATCAGCTCCCACCAGGGGAGCAAATTAATCCTTTTTGTCCTAAATTCCATTAATTCAGCACCATCCAGAGCTCTGCTGACTTTGGGCAGGGGCTTTTCTCATGAAATGTGTTCAGCTCCATCATCCTTGCCTGAGGATGACAGGGATGGGACATTCCCATCTCTCACCCCACACTGGCTCGAAATTTTGTGTGGAGGTTTTATTTTAGCAGGTCTGTCTCCATGGAGAAGTGGCTGGTGGACTTTTCTGGGGACTGTGCCTCATGGAAATATGCAGATTTCCCAAAAATTAAATTGGAATTGTGAAAGCAAATGGGATTTTATGCACGAGAGTCTTAGGAGTTTCATGAGCATTTATTCTGTGGGATATTTGAGAGCACTGGCTGGGATTGATATGGGATGGAGGGACAGGATACAGGGGACACTTCCCACTGGAAAAGGGGAGATTTAGATGGGATATTGAAAGGAATTCCTGGCTGTGAGGGTGATGATGGAATTCCCAGGGGAGCTGTGGCTGCCCTGGACCCCTGGAAATGCCCAAGGCCAGGTTGGAGCACCCTGGGACAGTGGTAGGTGCCCCTGCCTGTATCAAAAACGAACTTTAGGGTCCTTTCCCACCCAAACCATTCCAGAATTGCCTGCAGCCTTTCCAGCAGCTCACAAAAACGCTGAAGCCACGGTGGCTGTGGAAATCCCTGCAGGAATTTCAGCGCTCCAACAGTGCCTCCCCTCATCCCCAGCAGCTCCAGGCGGGATGTGGGATATCCAGATGGTGCCTCCAACAGCTCCTCCTCACCAGCCTGGGCTCAGCTCTCACATTCTCCTTCCCCTGACAGGGCTCAGAGCCCGTTTGGAAAGTGCTCAGGTCCTGCAGATGGGCGAGATGTGCTCGGAAAGGCCAAACGACGCAATTAGCGCGGTTTAAAATTAATGGTGGTGGTGATTAAGAGGTGAAAAGAGATGGGGGAAATACCTGCTCCAGAAATAACCAGGTTGGGTTCAACCATCACTTTCTTTTGTAATTTTTTGTAAAGTGAAGAGGCAGGTTGAGGTGGGAAATGAGAGGGTTTATTTACCACATTTCTGGTAAGTAATTACCCATAAATTTAATGGTGGTGGTGATTAAGAGGGAAAGGAGAAGGGAAAATACCTGTTCCAGAAATAACCAGCTTGGGTTTAACCATCACTTTCTTTTTTTGCGTTCTATTTTTCTTTTTATTTTGTATTTTTGTAATGTGAAGGGACGGGTCGAGGTGGGAAACGAGGGGGTTAATTTACCACATTCCTGGTAAGTAATTACCCATAAAATTAGTGGTGGTGGTGATTAAGAGGGAAAGGAGAAGGGGAAATACCTGCTCCAGAAATAACCAGGTTAGGTTTAACCATCACTGGTTGTATTTTTGTACAAAAATGTAAATTTGTATGGTTATTATTATTATTATTATTATTATTATTTTCTCCCCAAAGCCTGTTGTCCATAACTCACAGCAAACACAGATTATGCACCACGCCAGCGATGCAGTTGTCATTTCTCATCCTTATTTATTAATGCCTTTTCTGAGCACTTTAGATAAGGATTTCAAAACCCAGTTCCAGCAGAGCAGTACTTTGCACATCGCACTTTAACTGGGGAAAAAACATTGTTGTCTGATTTTAATCACAAAAATGAAATGCTCCTAATAGAGCGAAAAACCCAATTTCCTGCAGAAGCATTTGCAGGCTGATGTGGCTCTGAGATTCCTGCCATGACAGGAGAGTGATGTCTTGGGCATGGGAAAATGTTCTGGATATCCTTGAAACAAATGGAGCTGGACCATTTTGGGGTTTGACTTCCAGTTTTCATTTGTCAATAATTAATAATTAACCTCACCTCTCACAGTGCTTTAATTCTGGGGGTGGGTTGGGCATCATGAAAGGAGGTAAAACCCCACCAAACACTGGGACAAGAGCTGAGGATGGTTCCTCCCACATTGATTCTGTATTTGGAGTTTGTTTTGTGCCTCCTCTTCCTCCTCCTAATTATTCCTACCATGAGCAGAGGAATGACTCGGAGGGGACAAACTGGGAAGGAGTTTTGGAAGGTCAGAGCTTAGGGACAAACTGGGAAGGAGTTTTGGAAGGTCAGAGCTTAGGGACAAACTGGGAAGGAGTTTTGGAAGGTCAGAGCTTAGGGACAAACTGGGAAGGAGTTTTGGAAGGTCAGAGCTTAGGGGTGAATTCAGGTCCCAATAAGTTGTGTCCCATCCCAAAAGTTTGGCTTGGAAGGCAGGAGCATTTTTTAAGTTGCTGGCATTGTGGGGTTTGAATTCCTTTCCCAAAGTTGCACTCCAGGATAAGGGGAAGAGTCCACCAAGCTCCAGTTTGGGATTTTGGATTTTTTGGCTCCTATTTTTAGGGATCTGTCACTGACATGGCAGGAGGATGGAGCCAGGTTGGTACAAGGAACAGGATGAGAGGACACGACCCCACCGAGCTCCAGTTTGGGATTTTTGGATCTTATTTTTAGGAATCTGTCACTGACATGGAAGGAAGGCAGAGCCACAACCCTACCAAGCTCCAGTATGAAACTTTTGGATCTTATTTTTAAGGATCTGTCACTGTCATGGCAGGAGGATGGAGTCAGGTTGGTACAAGGAACAGGATGAGAGGACACGACCCCACCAAGCTCCAGTTTGGGATTTTTGGATCTTATTTTTAGGGATCTGTCATGGAAGGAAGATGAAGCCAGGTGGAGGGGAGTACAGGGAACAGGATGAGAGGACACAACCCCACCAAGCTCCAGTTTGGGATTTTTTGGATGCTGTTTTTAGGGATATGTCACTGTCATGGCAGGAGGAGGGGTACAAGGTACAGGGAGAGGAAACGGCCTCGGGTCATGCCATGGGAGGAGGAACATCTGTCCATGCCAGGGGAATTGGATTTAGATGGTCCTTGAGGTCCTTTCCAACCCAAACCATTCCATGATTCCATGGTCTGGGAAACCACCCAGCCCCTTCTGTCATGATTTCCTTAGAGCATGGAGGGAATGACGCCTTTGGACTTAAATAAGGGGGAAATGATTAAATTATCCTGAAATTCTAGTTCAGAACCTGTGGAGAGGCAGAAGGAAGGAGAGATTTCACTTCCAGAGGAACCCATTTGTAGTGGCTTTTGGTTTTTTGCATGCAAAACCACGACACCATTGCAGAGGGGACTCGATGTAAAAGTGTTCTCAGAGAGGAGGAAAAATCACTGGAAAAGCCAGAAGTCGTGCTCAAATTCTCTGCCCTATCAGCACCCTGCCCTCCAGACCATAAATCCCTCATTATTTCCAGGCTGCAGCTCATTCTACCCCATCCCAGAGCCATTCCCAGCTCTGAAAATCCCATTTTCCCAACAACCTTGCATCGAAACTGAACAACACTGAGCAAGGCCCTCGATAGCCCCAGGAAGGCCATTAATTACCAGGGTGGGACAATCCATGTGCAGCACAGTAATTAAAAGTCCAGGAGCTGCAGCATTTTGTGATTAATGCCTTAGGTGGGCACTCCAGCTCCTAAAACTAATGGGAAGCGACTCCAACTGCACCAGGGTCCCCAGGAGGAATCCAGGGTTGCTCCAGGCATATTGCACATTCCTCAGCTCATTAATTACAGCTGCTCCGAGTGGAAAGTTTATAATTAAACACACACTTTACTCCCCAGCTTTGGGGTGGAGTAAATGAAGGGAATTTGATTTCTTTCGGGATAAGCACGGGGAGGCATCAATGGGGCGTGCAGGTGACAAGGAGGTTTTGTCTGGAGCTCATCCAGGAGCCAGAGTGGGATGATGTCATGTTGATCATCAAATTTATCAGTTTAATTACCTTTCTAGGCGTGGTTTGACTCTTTAAAAAGGAAGGAATTGGAAGCTTTAGCTCAGTTTGGGTCCAGCCCAGTTTGGGTCACGTCTTAGTTTGAGTCTGGCCCAGTTTAGGTCCCTTGTCCTTTTTGTGGCTCCTGTCTCTCTTTGGGTCCTGTTTTAGTTTGGGTCTGGCCCATTTTGGGTCCTGTTTTAGTTTGGATCTGGCCCAGTTTGTGGCTCCTGTCTCAGTTTAGGCCTGGCCCAGTTTGGGTCCCTTGTCCTTTTTGTGGATCCTGTCTCACTTTGGATCCTGTCTCAGTTTGGGCCTGGCCCAGTTTGGGTCCCTTGCCCTTTTTGTGGCTCCTGTCTCTCTTTGGGTCCTGTTTTAGTTTGGGTCTGGCCCATTTTGGGTCCTGTTTCAGTTTGGGCCTGGCCCAGTTTGGGTCTGGCCCAGTTTGTGGCTCCTGTCTTGATTTGGATCCTGTAAAAGCTGAATCTGCACAGGGACGCCCATGGATTTCAGTGGGATTTCTTTTCATGACATTTCTTCCCACAGCTTGGCTTCTCCATGAGTTTTTATTTTGCTTCCAGCTTCAGTTCAGGACACTGGATTTGATCTGTGAAATCCTGAATTCACTCTGTGAAATCCTGGCCTTAAATCTGTGAAATCCTGAATTCACTCTGTGAAATCCTGACCTTTAATCTGTGAAGTCCTGAATTCACTCTGTGAAATCCTGGCCTTAAATCTGTGAAGTCCTGAATTCACTCTGTGAAATCCTGGCCTTAAATCTGTGAAGTCCTGAATTCACTCTGTGAAATCCTGGCCTTAAATCAGTGAAGTCCTGAATTCACTCTGTGAAATCCTGGCCTTCAATCTGTGAACTGCTGGATATATTCTGTGAAATCCTGACCTTAAATCTGTGAAGTCCTGAATCCACTCTGTGAAATCCTGAATTTATTCTGTAAAATCCTGGCCTTTAATCTGTGAACTGCTGCCTGTATTCTGTGAAGTCCTACATCTGATCTGTGAAGTGCTGCTCTTTAATCTGTGAACTCCCCTGTGCCAACACTGCTGTAAATTTATTTCCATTCCCCTGTTCAGCCCTGACTCCTGTAAATCCCAGAGCTCTGCCTGTCAGAATCGCTGTCCATCCACGAGGCACAGTGAGCTCCTTCACTCCTGCGCCAGCTGGGAATTGTGCAGCTTTCCAAGGTGGTTTATTCATGCAGGAAGGCAGGAAAATGTGACAAACACCTTCCTGAACTCGCTAAAACACCGAAATGTGTCATACATGGAGGAGCAGCTCCGGCCTTGTGCTTGTGGGAAGGAGCAAACGGGTTTTGGGGTGGTTTACAGAGGAGGAATCCCCTGGAGCAGCCTTCTCAAATTGCTGTGAAACCCCAGCAAAGTGCTCTGGATGCCAGAGGAGCTGTGATCACACTCCCTGCTCTTCCACACGGGGATTATTTATTGGGATGTTCTTAAGCCTGGCTTTGAGGAGAGGTTTTGTGCCCCTGGCTGGGTCAAGCTGTCACCTGAGCTGTGGCTGTGCAAGAGCTGCTGTGACACCTCGTGGTGTGTGAAAATGACCCCCAAGCTATCAATTATTGGGTACAATAATTGATATTAATATTTGGGTAAAAATAAATATTGATATTAATAATTGGATAAGCACTCTGGATTTCCCTTCCCTCCCAATATCCCATCTAACCCCTCTTTCAGTTTAAAAAAATCCATCTTTGTCATTCCCATTCCTATTCTATTATTCCAATAATAATATATATTATTCTATTATTCGAATAGTAATATGTATTATTATATTAGTCCAATAGTCATATATATTATATTATTATTCCAATAATAATACTATATATTATTGTTATTCCAATAGTCATATATAATATTATTCCAATAATAATAATATATATTATGATATTGTTCCAATAATAATATATATTATTATATTATTCCAATAGTCATATATATTATATTATTATTCCAATAATAATAATATATATGATTATATTATTCCAATAATAATAATATATATGATTATATTATTCCAATAATAATATATATTATGATACTATTCCAATAGTCATATATACTATTATATTATTTCAATAATAATAATATATATTATTATATATTCCAATAACAATTATATATATTATTATATTATTCCAATAATAATATATATTATTCTATTATTCCAATAATAATATGTATTTTTACATTATTCCAATAATAATATATATTTTTATATTATTCCAATAATAATTCCAAACCCTCATGTGGGCAGACACCCCAGGAGCTCCACACAAACCATGCAGCACCATGTTCCTAAAAGCCACTAAAGGAACAGCCTTATCCTAAGGGAACAGCACCCAAACAGCTGAAAAATCCATTAAAACTCTATTTTTTTTTTGCCTTTAGCAGGCATCTAAAGCCTCATCCAGAGCAGGAGATGCCTGGCCTGGTTTGTGGATGATTATTCCCCCAAACAAACCCACCAAGCTCCATTGCTCACCCTCACTGCTGACAGGCACCAAGGTTAATTGGTCACAATTGCATCCCTGAATTCCCAGCCCAGAGAAGTGCCAGGAGCCAGAGGTAAATCACACAACCACCCACTTGCTGCCTCCACGTTTAAATAAATAGAAATCCCAGGCTAATTAATATTTAGGAAATGCAAAAGTTGTCATCTTAAATCAGGCTGAAACACAATAATCACATTAAGTGCTTACTTCAGCAAAATAGCCCTGAAATGCAAAGTGTTGGTGAGTTATGGGAGTATTTATCCCCTTAATTGACTCCTGGCTCTGGCAGAACTCCATTACCCAGGAGTTAGGAGGAAATTTAATTCCAATCCTTGTGTCTGCACTCAAGGACTTCTGTTGGACTCGGGTTTATTTTCAGCTGCAGGACTGCAGGGCTGCGTTTTTCCAGTTGCAATCCTGCTCAGTTGAGCAACAAATGTGACATTTCGTGTTTCGTCTGCTGACCTTCCCCTCATATCTGGGAAATTTTTCATCCTGCTCTCCTTCTGTTTCCCTTCCAGGTGTCCTCTAAGGCAAGAAGGAACTCGGTGTTTTAGCAGGCAGAGTCTGGTAGGAATTATTTAGACAAAAAGAGGAATTCAGACACTTTTTTTCCTGGGCTCAGCGAGCAGCTTGGCTGCTGCTTGGGACCTGAATTTCTGTGGAATCATGGAATATTCTGGGTTAAAAAGGGGTTTTGAGGATCTTTGAACCCTGGGATAAGTGGGAGATGTCCATATCCAGTCCCATAGCACTGGACAATCTTTAAGTTCCCTTCCAACCCAAACCATTCCATGAAAAGGAGAGTCCTCACTGCAGAGATGGAACATTTCCTGCATCAGACCCTTCAGAACATCCTGAATCCCTTTGGGACCTCTGAAATCCTCACCCTGTGGTGTCCAAGAGCTCCCAGGCCAGCTCCCAGGGGATTTGTGTCATTCCCCTCCTGTGTGGCAGGGAGGGAAGGTGGAAACCTCAAATAGGCTGAGATTAAAAGACTCTGGGCACCCACAGCTATTTGGAATCCAACCAGAATTTGTGTTCTTGGTAGCAAAAATGGAGATTTTTATATATATTCTTT
This sequence comes from Geothlypis trichas, assembly GCA_009764595.1. Taxonomy (NCBI): domain Eukaryota; kingdom Metazoa; phylum Chordata; class Aves; order Passeriformes; family Parulidae; genus Geothlypis; species Geothlypis trichas. The sequence goes on from CM019928.1 coordinate 3,359,025, forward strand.
TATATATTATATATTTTTTATATATATATATTTTTTTTTTTAATATATATATATAATCCAAGTGGAGCATGGCAAATCTGCCCCCAGGAATTCTGCTCTGCTTCTCCACCCCCATCATGGCCCTCTTGCCTCTGCTCTCCATGTAATGAGCTGATGGTTGAAGCATTCCAGCTGCAATGGCCACCAAATTCCCTCCAAACCATCTTTCCCTTCAATCCCTCCCCTCTCCCAGCCACTGAGATGCTGAAATTCCTGAATTTCCCCACAAGGAACCGTTTGCCATACCCCCCAAAAGGACGTCACCAATCCTGGTGATGTTCATTGAAACTTTGCATCATCCCTGGCTTGGAGATGTATTTTTAGCTCTGTACTTCTTGAAATTTGGAAGTGTTGCTGGCCCCCAGTCAGGGAACAGCAGGGTTAATGCAGAGCCTGGAGGAGCTCTCCCATCTGTTCCAGCTTCCATCCAACCATGGAGCTTTACGAGAGCTCTCTAGGAGGGCTCCGAGTTCTCTGGTTTGTAGTATTCCCTAAAAAAAAAAATCAAAATCAGCTTGGAAAGCTGCCCGTGCCAAACAGGAGGAGGTGAAGCATTGGAGGAGACAAAAGGAACTTGGAAACGTCGGATTGCTTTCACATTTTTTCAGGAATTCTGTTTGTTTTGATTGACGTTGAAATCAGAGACGGAACAGATGGAGCGAGGGTACAGCAGGATGAGCTGAGCTGAGGCTTTGACACTCTAATGAGGGATGGGGAGGCAGGAGCCGCTGATTGGGTTCTTCTTTGGAGCCTAATTTATGTTTTATTTGCCCTGGTGCTTCTGCCAACAGCAACAGATTCCTGACCAGGCTGGCCCTGGACCCCTGGAAGTGCCCAAGGTCGGGATGGACGGGACTTGGAGCAGTCTGGGACAGTGGGAGGTGGATGGGATGGGCTTTAAGGTCCCTTCCAACCCAAAAAATTCCATTATTCCCTCCCTCATTTACACCCATGATTTTCCAGCCCATTTTTATACCTCTCTGGTTCTTGTTAATCAACCTCCAGCAAGTTACGAGAGAAATTAATTGGAACTTCCCCAAACCAGCTTTGCTTTGCTCCAAGGAAAAGGCCACGACCTTAACAACCAACAATTTAATTGGGAAAAGGGAATTTTATCTCCATTGAGAACAGGAATTTTTTTCTTCACGGAGAAAATAAAATTTTTGTAGCTCTTTTCCTGCATGAGAAATCTGAGGTCCAAGCTCAGGAGAACAAATCCCTCCCACTGCACAGGAAAAATGCACTTTTTGAGGCTGCCCAGGTGTGACAGCCCTCGTGGGTTTGATGGCCACAGCTGTCCATTCCTGATGGAAAATTTGTGCTGATTTCACGGTGGCTGCTTGGAGAAAAGTCACCACACGTTACGGTTGTTTCATAGCTGGGGGGCAAGTGGAGAAAATTATTTAATTAGGTTTCTGTAATAACAGCTCCATTTCCAAATGGCTGCCCATGTGTGTTAGCAGGGAAGGATTTCAATTACTCTGTTTGCTTTAATTCTGGGATTTTTAACGCTGGTGGAGGCAGAGAAAGGCTGAGATCAAAAACCTAAACCAGGAACTCTTTGTCCACAGAATGTGTTGAATATATTAAATTAATGTAGCCGTGGATGCATTTCACACTTCATCTCCCTGCAGCCACATCCACGTGCAAAACCCAAGCCCAAACCAGAACAAGGGTTGGAAATCCAGATTTTCCTGGAATTCCATCCCAGCCCCTTCCCACCCTCCCAGGCAGGAATTCCTTCCCAAAATCCCATCCAACCCTGTCCCCTGGCAGTGGGAAACCATTCCCCCTTTTCCTACCCCAGGTCTGGACTCCACAGCCCAAAATCCTCTCTTGGAGCTCAAAGTTCTGGATTCCACAGCCCAAAATCCTCTCTTGGAATTCAAAGTTCTGGACTCCACAGCCCAAAATCCTCTCTTGGAGTTCAAAGTTCAGGACTCCACAGCCCAAAATCCCCTCTTGGAGTTCAAAGTTCTGGACTCCACAGCCCAAAATCCTCTCTTGGAGTTCAAAGTTCTGGACTCCACAGCCCAAAATCCTCTCTTGGAGTTCAAAGTTCAGGACTCCACAGCCCAAAATCCCCTCACAGAGTTCAAAGTTCTGGACTCCACAGACCAAAATCCCCTCTTGGAGCTCAAAGTTCAGGACTCCACAGCCCAAAATCCCCTCTTGGAGTTCAAAGTTCAGGACTCCACAGCCCAAAATCCCCTCTTGGAGTTCAAAGTTCAGGACTCCACAGCCCAAAACCCCCTCTTGGAGTTCAAAGTTCTGGACTCCACAGCCCAAAATCCTCTCTTGGAGTTCAAAGTTCGGGACTCCACAGCCCAAAATCCTCTCTTGGAGTTCAAAGTTCTGGACTCCACAGCCCAAAATCCTCTCTTGGAGTTCAAATTCTGGACTCCACAGCCCAAAATCCTCTCTTGGAGTTCAAAGTTCTGGACTCCACAGCCCAAAATCCTCTCTTGGAGTTCAAAGTTCTGGACTCCACAGCCCAAAATCCTCTCTTGGAGTTCAAAGTTCTGGACTCCACAGCCCAAAACCCCCTCGCAGAGTTCAAAGTTCTGGACTCCACAGCCCAAAATCCCCTCTTGGAGTTCAAAGTTCTGGACTCCACAGCCCAAAATCCTCTCTTGGAGTTCAAAGTTCTGGACTCCACAGCCCAAAATCCTCTCTTGGAGTTCAAAGTTCAGGACTCCACAGCCCAAAATCCCCTCACAGAGTTCAAAGTTCTGGACTCCACAGCCCAAAACCCCCTCGCAGAGTTCAAAGTTTCACATTTACAACTCGAGAACATCGAAGCTGTTTTATTTAAGAATATGTGGAACTGGAATGCTGTGCAGTTAATGAACATCCTGGTGGGAGGACACAGGAGGAATGAGGCAGATCCAGGAGGAGTTAAACAGCACCTGAGCAGGTGGGGCAGCTCAGCCATTTCTGTGTGTGTTTTTCCCAGGCTCTAAAATCAGGATTTATTTTATTTTATGCACCTGCAATGTGTCATTTTTTTTATTGTTCACTTCTTTTCCTGCGCTGTGTCTGTCTCTCCTCAGCTGGCTTTGTTGGGAACTCTCTGTTCCTGACAGCCTTCCCCTGGGAGCAGCTGGTGCAGGGGACACAGGGGTTGTGTTCTCTCCTCTCCCGTCCTTCCCTGGCTGTGTTTTCCCTGTCGGGTGATGGATGTCACCAGGCTCCTGGTGACAGTGCTCTGTGTCCTGGCACACCCTCAGTTGCTGGCTTGTCCTCTTTTGCCCCCTTTTCCCCCAGCTCTCCATCCTCACCGAGTAGTTTCCCACCTGGATGAGGGGAAACGCTCTCAGAATCTCTCATCAGAGGCAGAACCATCCCGGCATAATTGGAGGGACTGGAAAAGGATCATTTTGTGTTTCTTTTCTCCCCTAATTTACTGACAACTGTGGCAGCTGGGACTGAGGGTTGAATCACCTCCCTGAGACTCCACGTTTCAATGATATTTTTATTATTTCCCATTAATCTGTCCAAGACAGGGGAGGAGGCTTTCAAAGTTCCACAGATGGAACAGAACACCCAGGGGCCCGTGATTTTTCAGTGGGAAACGAGCATTTAACTGCTCCTTTGTGCCTTTGAAAGCCTTCTCTGCTCAGGTTCTCCCCATGGTGGAACCAGCCCTGGTGTGGTTTAGTCCTTGTTACCTTAATTTGAGGAGAAAAATCCTTCCAAAGGTAACTTGATGTGGTTCATCCCCGTCCACGTGGGGAGGACGGTTCTGATCATCCAGGCTGTTTAATGTGCCTGACAAAAGCATCACAAGACCCAAGAGTGGAAACCTGAAAGCAGCCAAGTTCAGGCCAGACATGGAATTTATATTTTAAACGCTGTTGAGTTGTTAACCCTGGAAATAACTTGACAGATTCTCTCTCACTGAGTTAAATTGGTGGTGGCTGATGCTCGTTGCACGGGGGGCCGGGCCAGACCCGGCCTCATCACGTTAATGATCCCAAACTGATGCTGGATGTTTGGAGCTACAGAGCTTCTGGGGCAGGAGCAGGATCTTCCCTGTGCTGTTCTTTTGGATGAATCTGATTTTTCAGGGCTAATTAGGCTGTGCCTGAGACAGCACTTTATTGCCCTGTGCAGCCGGTGAAAGTTGAGGTCAAGTAGATCGAAAAGAGGTTGGACCGTGACGTGAGCATTCCCTGCTGCTGCTGTTCTAAACACCAGGAAAAGCAGGATTATTACCAGATCTTGGGGTTTTTTTCAGATTTTTATGTGCCTCTTAAAGCATTTCCTGATGCCCTAAAAAGCAGCTGAACTTTGCTGAAACCCCTCCCATGCTGTCGAAGCAGAGTAAATCCAACTGTGCTTGTTGTTCTCTGCATTGAGCGCAATGTCAGCCTCATTTCCTCCCCCTGCCTCAGCCCTTCTCCAGGGACATCTTTTGGGGAAAATCACTTTGTGCTGCTCTGTGTGACACTCCAGACCTGCAGCCACCATGGCCAAATCATTATTTCAAAGACAAGGGGGGCTGAACTTGCCATTGACTTGAGACTCTGCTGGAATTTCACTGCCAGCCCCGGTCTTCAATAGGAACTTATCTCTGTGCCACTGCAGATATTAATGGAATTCGTGTCACAGCAGTAATAGGGTCAGGCTCAGCTTGTCCCAGCACTGCCAGCAAGGTTTAGTTTATTTAGTTTTATTTTCACAGCCACCAAACTCTTAAAGGCAGTTTTTCTGACGGGACCTCCACGGGGAAGGTGATGGGGCCTTGGAAAAGGAAACTAAAATCAGGTTCCTATGAGGAAATTCCCATCACAGTCCCCTGCTAGTCCCAGCCTCAGCAGAAAAGTGGGAATTTGGGGAGTGGTCAAACACAGGAATGTTGGTCCTGGCTTTGCTGCTGAGTTTTCCAGGGGGATTCACCCAGGGGTGAGAACTGCCTCTGAACTGAATGAATCATGGAACCATTAAGGTTGGAAAAGACTTTTAGGATCCCTGGAAGTGTTCAAGGTTGGATGCCTTTGGAGCAACCTGGTGGAGTGAGAGCTGCCCTTGCCCAGGGCAGAGGGTGGAACTGGGTGATCTTTAAGGTCCCTTCCAACCCAAACAATTCAATTTTTCCATTCCATGCAATGATGGCTGACCCTCTGTCCCGTTCAGTTCAAATATTATTTGCCTCAGCCGTTTTTATTGTTCCTTTTCTTGGTGCTGTGTACAAAATTGTCAGCGCCTGTTTGTACACTTTGCATGCTTGGCCTCGGGCCAGGAAGAAGCTTCTGGTCCCTCCTGAGCTCATATCTTTAAATTTGCAAGGAGGAACAAACCCTCCAAGGAATCCCCCACGGTCGGCGAGCGCCTGGGGCTGTTTACTGTAACAAATGGATTTGTGCAGCACGTCCTGGCGCTCGGCTCCCCGCGGACACCGCGGCAGCAAAAGGGGAAAAAACCATTTCAGATATTCCCTCCTGCAGCACCTGGCTGTGCTTTGAAAGACAAAAGGTGCACGAGAGGTCACGGAGCCGCTGCAGCTCAATTGAAGATGGTTTTGTCAGTTGATTGAGGGGAGGTTTCGAACCTCCAGCAGCAAAAAAGGCAGCGGTAAGACAGGATGGAACGGGCAGAAGTGGATGTGGGCAGATTTGGGAATATTTGCAGGATCGGAAAAGATGGAAGCGTTGGAAAAGTGATTTGCTGTTTGTTGGGTTGGGTTTGAAAGATTGGTTGGGCTGGAAAGGATGGATGGGTTGGAAAAGTGATTGGGTTGGAAAGGGTAGAAAGAATGGATGGGTTGGAAAGATTGGATGGGTTGGTAATGATGGTTGGGTTGTGAAGATTGATAGTTGGGTTGAGTTGGAAAAGGTGGTTGGATTGGAGACACTGGAAAGGACTGTTGGATTGCAAAGGGTGGTTGGACTGGAAAGGGTGATTGGGTTGGTCAAAAAGGCACCAGTCAGACAGGATGGAACAGCAGAAGTGGATGTGGGCAGCTTTGGGAATATTTGCAGGATCAGGGGCGCTGGTTTGCTGTTTGTTGGGTTGGATTAGAAAGATTGGTTGGGCTGGAAAGAATGGATGGGTTGGAAAGATTGGATGGGTTGGTAATGATGGTTGGAAAGAATGGATGGATTGGTAATGATGGTTGGGTTGTGAAGATTGATGGTTGGGTTGAGTTGGAAAGGGTGGTTGGATTGGAGACACTGGAAAGGACTGTTGGATTGCAAAGGGTGGTTGGACTGGAAAGGGTGATTGGGTTGGTCAAAAAGGCACCAGTTAGACAGGATGGAAGAGGCAGAAGTGGATGTGGGCAGCTTTGGGAATATTTGCAGGATCAGGGGCGCTGGTTTGCTGTTTGTTGGGTTGGATTAGAAAGATTGGTTGGGCTGGAAAGAATGGATGGGTTGGAAAGATTGGATGGGTTGGTAATGATGGTTGGAAAGAATGGATGGGTTGGTAATGATGGTTGGGTTGTGAAGATTTATGGTTGGGTTGAGTTGGAAAGGGTGGTTGGATTGGAGACACTGGAAAGGACTGTTGGATTGCAAAGGGTGGTTGGACTGGAAAGGCTGATTGGGTTGGTCAAAAAGGCACCAGTCAGACAGGATGGAACAGCAGAAGTGGATGTGGGCAGCTTTGGGAATATTTGCAGGATCAGGGGCGCTGGTTTGCTGTTTGTTGGGTTGGATTAGAAAGATTGGTTGGGCTGGAAAGAATGGGTGGGTTGGAAAAGTGATTGGGTTGGAAAGGGTGGAAAGAATGGATGGGTTGGAAAGAATGGATGGATTGGGAAGATTGGATGGTTGGTAATGATGGTTGGAAAGAATGGGTGGGCTGGTAATGATGGTTGGGTTGAGAAGAATGGCTGAGTTGGAAAGGGTGGCTGGATTGGAAAGAATGGATGGGTAGGAAAAGTGATTGGGTTGGAAAAGGTGAATGGTTGGAGAGCATAGTTGGGTTCAAGAGGGTGGTTAGGTTGGAAAGAATGGATGGGTTGGAAGGTTGGGTTAGAAAGATTGGTTGGGTTGAAAAGAATGGATGGGTTGAAAAAGTGATTGTCTTTGGAAAGGGTCGTTGGGTTGGAAAGGGTGCTTAGGTTGTAAAGAATGGATAGGTTGGATGTGATATCTTTGTGGTGAGGTGGGAGGGTCTCTCCTCCTGTCTGAACTTCTCCTCCCACCTGGATCACCTGAACCCCTCCAAACTCTGCCAGGCTCTGTGAGCTGAGCAGAAGTTGGGGTTTGATAAAGCCCGGGTGACTCTTGGTGGGACACCAAGGCAGAGCCAAGGCACGTCATGAGCCGTGTTTGCCCAGCAGGAGAATCTCAGTGGGCTTTGATTAACAGCAACTCTTGGTGCCACTGATATCTCTCATCCAAGGATATGCAAATATTCACTGATCGAGAAATTCCCTGCACTCGCCGCCGTGGCAGCTCCTTGTTTGTTTTTGTGTCGTGCGAGAACTTCTGAAGGTCACATCTCAACAGCTTCAGACTTGAGGGAGTGTTCTGCACGTCCAAGAGAGGAACCTGAGTGGTTGGGAGAGAAAAACACCGGCCTGGAAATGCCAGAATGGAGAGGGAAGGGAAGGGAAGGGAAGGGAAGGGAAGGGAAGGGAAGGGAAGGGAAGGGAAGGGAAGGGAAGGGAAGGGAAGGGAAGGGAAGGGAAGGGAAGGGAAGGGAAGGGAAGGGAAGGGAAGGGAAGGGAAGGGAAGGGAAGGGAAGGGAAGGGAAGGGAAGGGAAGGGAAGGGAAGGGAAGGGAAGGGAAGGGAAGGGAAGGGAAGGGAAGGGAAGGGAAGGGAAGGGAAGGGAAGGGAAGGGAAGGGAAGGGAGCCCCTGGAGTTGTTAATCCAGGAGGTGTGAAGGAATAGGAATGATGATAAGAGGTTCTTATAGCAATGAAAATGAAGGAATAGACAAACCCTTTGTACATGTTGAAACTGAGAAAAGTGACACAAACAGACAAACTGATAACAAAAATAAAAGTGAAGATTTCATGGAAAGTCAGTGTAGTGTCACACTGAGAACAAAATTATGTGTTCCCATCTGGGATTCCCATATTTTAAAACCAAGCCCAACCTTTTAGGACTGGTCCCCCAGCTGGTGTGAGCTGCTGTACATGAAGCAATGTCAAATTATGCTTGTGCAGATCTCTTGATCGGGATCTACGCTGGTAATTATTCATGCTCACCATTCATATTTGGGGATTAATTAACTATTCGTGGTTCCTATAAAGAATATTGTCAAGCATTTAATGGCTCATTGAGTTCAGCAGGATTTCGAGCTTCTCTCTTACGATTTCCACAGAATGGTTATTGTGATTTGTGACTCGGAGTGAGCTGTGAGCAGACCAGGAGCATTTCTGTTTCTACCCTGTGACAAATGGCCTTTAATTGGCTTTACACGGGTTTTGCTTGGTGAGATGAGGCAGATAAAGAGAGGACATACAGTAGAGTTATTTTAAAAAATATAAAAGAGGTGGTTTTGTCCTGCAGAGTGTTCCACGGGTGCTTTTCAACTTCATCAGCAAGAGTGAGTATTTAAAATTAATTCCTGCACGTGTTAGACCACTGGTTTTGCATCTCCCTTCCTGAAGATGTTTGAGTCAAGGTCTTCAGGCTGGTTTGAACACTCTGGAATTGTTTAAAAAACGTGTGGATGTGGCATTTGTTTGTATGGTTTGGCTAAGAGAAGAGTTGGGTTTTGTGACCTTAGAGGGCTTTTCCAATGATTTTATGATAATGTGATTTTGCACCAAAAAAAAAAAAAACCCTCCAGGTTCTGCCTAACTCAGCTTGTTGGCTGTTGAATATTTCTGAAAATGTTCATTATTCCAGGGAGAAGCGTGGACTGTCTGGAATGAATAATCCCAGCTGTGGCTGCAATGGCCTGGGGTGCTCCTGGAATGATTAATCGTTTGAGTAAGTCTTTGTAACTCACTGCTCTGCATTTATTTCCAGGGAGGGGAAAAAAATGCATTTTTGAGAGAGTGAAAATGGCCTTTCTTAAGGTACAGGTTGCTGTGCTGGGGAATCCTCTCAGAACCTGCTCTGTGTGAGGGTCTGAGAGTGGCCAAGAGGGGACCAGGGGCATTTTTGATCTGCTGATGTCCTTATTCCTCATATTTTCACAAGATTTGGGGTGTGGGCCACAAAATGCTCAGAGCTGAGGCTGACCAGCATGAGAGAGAAAAGGAGCAAGTGATTCTTTGAGATTAATCCAGTTTACAGAAAATTTTAGGATTTTGCCACCCGCACGGAGTTGTGGCTTTAAACCAAAAGAGAGAAGGTTTAGACTAAAAATTGGGAAAATTTCTTCCCTGTGAGGGTGGGGAGGAGCTGGGATGGAATTCCCTGGGATAATGGGAGGTGTCCCTGCCCATGGCAGTGGAGTTGATCTTTAAGGTAATTTCCAACCCAAACCATGCTGGGGTTCTCTTAAAAACTTTAAAGAGAGAATGGGGAGAATTGGAAGGGTAATTGTGGATGGAAAAGCTGGAATTGGGTATGTGAGAGGCTGCCAGCAGGAATTCCTCCTAATTCCCTAATCCATGGCTGCATTTCCCAATTTCTCACCCCTGTCTATTATGGATGGAGGAACTGCACCCAACTCCCTTTGGCTCCTCAGGGTCTGAGCTCAGTGAGGTGTTGGAGCATTAAATAATTCAGGGTCCTCAGCATCTGCACTGAGTGCTCACAGCATTCCAACGAGCCTGTGTTGAGGGATCAGGGAGAAAAAATTAAAAAATTAATTTCCCAAAGTAGTTTTTTGGCAATGGACCCGCTAAATCTTGAACAGCTCTCCCCTGCTAAATGGTGAAGCCAATTTGCAAATTCCTGGCGTGGAGGTGATTTCCTTGGGCCATTGTCACCTGCTGCCAACGAGGGAATAAAAGAAAAAACCCAGAGAGGAAAAAAACCTCATGGAAATATGGAAATATTCTTATTGATGTTCTGGCTTTGCTGAGGGAGGAGAGGAGCGTGTGTGGAGGTGGGGAGTTTATCTGGGTGAAAAGACAGGGAGAGGTGCTCTCCTGACATTTCACACTCTGCTTTTGGAGCCAGGCTCACGCAGTGACAGAATTGTAAAACCAAGATTTTGGATCAGGATTTACTTTGGCTTTATGGTCTCTCTCTCTCTTTCACACCCACAAATAAATAAAATGTGTTTCCTTATTCCCCTCAACACTTAAAATAATAAAAGAAGCCCAGAAGCTTAAAAACCAGAGATGTAACTGATAAAGGGCTGGTGTTTATCTTCCATCTCCCCCAAATCCTCAGGGGAGCTGGTGCCTGATCCAACCTGTCCTGCAGGTCTGGCATCCAGGCTGCAGATTTATTGAGAGCTGGTGCCTGATCCGTGCAAGGAGCTCCTGGGTGGCAGCAGAGCCTCCCCCTCTCCTGTTTTCAATCGGTTTTGGTTTTAGTTTTATTTATTTTTTTGCTGCTTCATTCTCTTTTTTTTTTTTTTTTTCTTCATCAGTCACTGCAGAGGCTTTGGTGGGGGCTGCCCTGACAAAAACACTGCACTGGCATCGATTTCCCTGATGCTTGAGGATGCAGAAAATAGGAGAGACCACTTTTCCTACAACATAGAAAAGCCTCTTCAACCCAAAGGCACAGAGGGACCTTTCTGGGTTAGGCTGGCAGGGAAAACACCTCACCCAGCTGGGCAGAGCTGAGCCTCAGTGGCTTTTCTTGTCTCCTTTTGCTTCCATAGGATCACAGAATCCTGAAATTGTTTGGGTTGGAAGGACCTTAAAACCCTCTCATTCCACCCCAGCCATGGCAGGGACACCTCCCACTGTCCCAGGGGGCTCCAGCCTGGCCTTGGGCACTGCCAGGGATCCAGGGGCAGCCACAGCTGCTCTGGGAATTCCATCCCAGCCCCTCCCCACCCTCACAGCCAGGAATTCCTTCCCAGTATTTTCCCTCTGGCAATGGGAAGCCATTCCCTCTTGTCCGCTTTGGTTTCCCCCTTGTCCACTTTGATTTCCCCATTCCTCACTTGATTTCCCCTTCCTCACTTTGATTTCCCCCTCCCCATTTTGATTTCCTTCTTCCCCAATTTGATTTCCCCTTCCCCACTTTGATTTCCCCTTCCCCACTTTGATTTCCCCTTCCCCACTTTGATTTCCCCTTTTCCACTTTGATTTTCCCTTCCCCACTTTAATTTCCCCTTCCTCACTTTGATTTCCCCTTTTCCACTTTGATTTCCCCTTCCCCACTTTGATTTCCCTTTCCCCATTTTGATTTCCCCTTCCCCACTTTGATTTCCCCTTCCCCACTTTGATTTCCCCTTCCCCACTTTGATTTCCCTTTCCCCACTTTGATTTCCCCTTTCCCTCTTTAATTTCCCCTTCCCCACTTTGATTTCCCCTTTTCCACTTTGATTTCCCCTTTTCCACTTTAATTTCCCCTTCCTCACTTTGATTTCCCCCTTTTCCACTTTGATTTTCCCTTCCCCACTTTGGTTTTCCCTTTTTTCTCACTCCCACCCCCAAACTGGCTCCCCACAAAAATCCCAGCGTTTGTGTTGGGTGCCAGCTCACACATAAATTAAACTTTTCATTTTGGGGTTCATGGCTGTATCTCAATACAAATCTGCTTTAAATTTCCCCCAAATATTCCTCAGCACCATCAGAAAATCTCCTTCCTCCCCAAAATGCTGCTCCCCTGCCCCAGTGGTGCAGTTGGGCTCTGATAATGCAGAATTCAGGATTTTTTTTAAAGCACAGACTTGGTTGGGGTTTTTATTTTTTGGTTGAATTCCATGAGCTGCTCAGAGAAAATCCAATCCATCTCCTGTGAAATGAACTCAGTCATCCTTCAGTTTATTGAGTGAGAGGGAATACAAAACAAATCCACAAATGTCAAAAGCGCTCTACGAGGGATCATTCCATTCCTTTCTCCATTTGTTTCCCTGATTAAAATGATTTTTAACTGATTCCCCTCTTAATTTTTATACTGCAAAATAGAATTCACTTTATCCTCCACAGCCCCTCCCTGCCAAAGTTTGTGCTTGGTTGAATTTCCTGGAAAGAGGGGAGGGAATGACTGGGAGGGACTTGGCTGAGTCACCTCTGGAGCACCACGGAAATCTCTGTGCTGGATCTGCAGGAACACGACCAGGAAAATTCTCCTTGCTCCATTAAATTCACCACTGGCTTCCTACTGGTTTTAATGGGCTGCCAAAGTGCCCCCGTGGTGATCCAGTGATTTCTTTCCAGGGTTTTGTCTTTTCTCCATGATTTTCTGCCCGTGAGGTTTTTATGGAAGCGTTAGGCTGAGGATTTCTGTGGGAACACAGAATTGTAAAAACATGGAATGGTTTGGGCAGGACCAGCATTCCAACCCAGATTATCCAACCCAATCACCACATCCAGGCCCTAAATCCAATAAAATCCTGGGTGGCTCTGGGTGTTCTTTGCACCATGGAAATGAGGAATGGAGCGAGCACACAGTGGGGTTTTATGGACTGAGGATTTCTGTGGGAACACAGAATTGTAGAAACATGGAATGGTTTGGGCTGGAAGGATTTCCAGGATTAGAAATGGATATTTTCAAGGGGTTACAAACTGTTCTTTCTTCCACTCTCCCAGAAACTCCTGAAATGGCTTTTCCAGCATCATCCAGGGAGACTGGAGCAGGACCAGCATTCCAACCCGGATTATCCAACCCAATCTCGTGTTTTTATCCACATCCAGGCCCTAATTCCAATAAAATCCCCTGGTGAGGGGGTGGCTGAGGCCACCCTGGGTGGCTCTGGGTGTTCTTTGCACCATGGAAATGAGGAATGGAGCGAGCACACACAATGGGATTTTTATGGAAGCATTGAGCTGAGGATTTCTCTGGGAACACAGAATTGTAAAACCATGGGATGGTTTGGGTTGGAAGGATTTCCAGGATTAGAAATGGATATTTTCAAGGGGTTACAAACTGTTCTTTCTTCCACTCTCCCAGAAACTCCTGAAATGGCTTTTCCAGCATCGTCCAGGGAGACTGGGGCAGGACCAGCATTCCAACCCAGATTATCCAACTCAATCTCGTGTTTTTATCCACATCCAGGCCCTAATTCCAATAAAATCCCCTGGTGAGGGGGTAGCTGAGGCCACCCTGGGTGGCTCTGGGTGTTCTTTGCACCCTGGAAATGAGGAATGGAGTGAGCACACAGTGGGGAGGGAGATGGAGAAGGGTGATCGTGCTGGTGCAGGAAAGATAATTCTGGAAAAAACCTTTTTCCTCTGCTGAGGCCATTGTTGTTCTATCAAATCCAATATCCTGGGATGAAAAGAAAGCCTGAAAAAGTTGAAATTGAGGAGTGATGAATGAGGAGCCACCAGATATTTCATTTAAGGAGCTGGGTTTAACGAAGGCACCGTCAGGAATTTTCCTGCATTAATTTTAAATTAATGGGGAAATTTGGGCATCTGCAGAGATCCAGGTGAGGGGAAGGTCCAAGATTTTGTGCTGGGATTTGGAGCAGCCTCAGGAATTGTTTTCTCCCTGTGCCAAGGCCACCAGGCCAGGTGACAGCTGTGTCCCTTTGTCCCCTCTGCCCTTGGGCCCAGAGCTCTGCAGGATGCCACAGACTCCGTGGCAATTCCATGGAAAAATTCCCAAAGCCAGCATCAGAGGCTAAATGAAGGCTTAATTAAAAGCTGACATAGGAAGGGAAATTAAATTAATGTCCTAATTAATGCTTCGGGTTTAGTCCAAATGGGAAAGTTTCTGATTCTCCTCTCCCTGCTGCAGCTCCACGCTCACCTCTGGGCACTGATGGATTTGGGCTCATTTGGCCCCAGTCCTGGAAAACATCCTCGTTAAAAATTGTGGCCAAGCCCACATTTAATTCTCTTCCTGTCGTGCTTAATTGCAGGCCTGGATAGGGATGGATTTAGGGATGGGATCAAAAAAAAGCTGGAGCTGTTGGGAAAATTCTGCATAATTCTCCCAAATGCTGATTTGACTCTAAAACCTTCACTTACCGACCTGTATTAGAATAAAATCCATTAAATTAATTATGGGTTGAGTTCATCAAGATCCCAGTGGTTCTTTTATCTCAGTAATTTTAGTGGAATTGGGATTTTTGCAGTATGAATTCCTTAGGATTGAGAAGAAGATCAGAGCAGGGAGGTTTCCATGAAGGAAATGAGAAAAGGAGAATGCTTGGAAGAACTGTGCACAATCTCATTTCCAAGGTTCATTGAAAAAGATCCAAAAGGCTCCAGAGCAGGGAGGTTCCATGAAGGAAATGAGAAAAGAAGAATTATGGAAGGATTGAGCGCGTTCTCATTTCCAAGGTTCATTGAAGAAGAACCAAAAGGCTCCAGAGTAGGGAAGTTTCCATGAAGGAAATAAGAAAAGAAAAGAAGAATTATTGGAAAGATTGAGCTCATTCTCATTTCCAAGGCTCATTGAAGAAGAACCAAAAGGCTCCAGAGAAGGGAAGTTTCCATGAAGGAAATAAGAAAAGAAGAATTATTGGAAAGATTGAGCATGTTCTCATTTCCAAGGCTCATTGAAGAAGAGGAGGAACCAAAAGGCTCCAGAGCAGGGAGGTTTCCATGAAGGAAATGAGAAAAGAAGAATTATTTGAAGGATTGAGCCCATTTTCATTTCCAAGGTTCATTGAAGAAGAAGAGGAACCAAAAGGCTCCAGAGCAGGGAGGTTTCCATGAAGGAAATCAGGAAAGGAGAATGCTTGGAAGAACTGTGCACAATCTCATTTCCAAGGTTCATTGAAAAAGAAGAAAATCCAAAAGGCTCCAGAGCAGGGAGGTTTTCATGAAGGAAATGAGAAAAAAAGAATTATTTGAAGGATTGAGCACGTTCTCATTTCCAAGGTTCATTGAAGAAGAACCAAAAGGCTCCAGAGTAGGGAAGTTTCCATGAAGGAAATGAGAAAAGAAGAATTATTGGAAGGACTGAGCCCATTCTCATTTCCAAGGCTCATTGAAGAAGAACCAAAAGGCTCCAGAACAGGGAGGTTTCCATGAAGGAAATTATAAAAGAAGAATTATTGGCAGGACTGAGCTCGTTCTCATTTCCAAGGTTCATTTCCTGGCCTTGGACCTTTCCAGGGATGTGGCAACCACAGATTTTTTTGCTATGACACCACTTTACCTCTGTGTTTTCAAGGCGTGAGGAGCCCCATGAGTCAAATTCTTGGCAGCTGCTGGTGTCAGAGAGGAGGAATGCTGCATTCCCAGCACCACACCCAGCCCTTTAATCCCTCTGGATTCACATCAAATGTGTCCTGACAAGGTGAGTTGGGCAGGAGAGCTCATGAGGTCATGGGAGGCAGGAGGAAAAATGTGCTTATCTAATCAAACCCAACTTCACAGCTCTTCCTTGTGTGTTCTGCCTTTGGGGTGGGGCCTGTGGGAATCCTAAAAATTAGGAAGTTTTAAGAAAGTTAAGAAAAAGCAAGCCTCAGATAGCAAAGACAGTGAAATGCTAAAGCAGCAGAAAAATTAGTAATGTAGATGTGAGAAATAGAACAATAGGCCTGTGTTAGGATTGCCACCACATCAAAACCTATCACCTTAAAACTGACCTACAAAACTCATCATCCTGTATAAATTAATCAATTACCTCAAACAAAATAAAATTAAACATTCTTAATAAATTCCTAGGGCCCTCACAGCTTTATTCTGAATTCTCAGAGGTTTTTCTCCACGGGGAGACAAACGGGCATCAAAAATCGGGATGATGAAAAATTTATCCACAAAAATAAATAAAATATCCACAAAAATAAAATATCCACCAAAATAAAATATCCACAAAAATAAAATATCGACAAAAATAAAATATCCACAAAAATAAAATATCGACAAAAATAAAATATCCACCAAAAAAAATTATCCACAAAAATAAAGTATCTACAAAAATAAAATTTCCACAAAAATAAAATATCGACAAAAATAAAATATCGACAAAAATAAAATATCCACAAAAAAATATCCACAAAAAAAAAAAAATCCACAAAAAAAAATTTATCCACAAAAATAAAATATCCACAAAAATAAAATATCGACAAAAATAAAATATCCACAAAAATAAAATATCCACAAAAAAAAATTATCCACAAAAATAAAATATCCACAAAAATAAAATATCCACCAAAAATATCCACAAAAATAAAATATCCACAAAAATAAAATATCCACCAAAAAAATATCCACCAAAAATAAAATATCCACAAAAATAAAATATCCACAAAAATAAAATATCCACGAAAAAAAATTAATCCACAAAAATAAAATATCCACAAAAATAAAATATCGACAAAAATAAAATATCGACAAAAATAAAATATCCACCAAAAAAATATCCACCAAAAATAAAATATCCACAAAAATAAAATATCCACAAAAAAAATTTATCCACAAAAATAAAATATCCACAAAAATAAATTATCCACAAAAATAAAATATCGACAAAAATAAAATATCCACAAAAATAAAATATTGACAAAAATAAAATATCCACAAAAATAAAATATCCACCAAAATAAAATATCCACCAAAAAATATCCACAAAAATAAAATATCGACAAAAATAAAATATCCACAAAAATAAAATATCCACCAAAAAAATATCCACAAAAATAAAATATACACAAAAATAAAATATCCACAAAAATAAAATATCCACAAAAATAAAATATCCACCAAAAAAATATCCACAAAAAAAAATATCCACAAAAATAAAATATCCACAAAAATAAAATATCCACCAAAAAAAAATTATCCACAAAAATAAAGTATCTACAAAAATAAAATTTCCACAAAAATAAAATATCGACAAAAATAAAATATCGACCAAAATAAAATATCCACAAAAATAAAATATCCACAAAAATAAAATATCCACCAAAAAAATATCCACAAAAATAAAATATCCACAAAAAATAAAATATTCACAAAAATAAAATATCCACAAAAATAAAATATACACCAATAAAATATCCACAAAAATAAAATATCGACAAAAATAAAATAGCGACAAAAATAAAATATCCACAAAAATAAAATATCCACCAAAAAAATATCCACAAAAATAAAATATCCACAAAAATAAAATATACACCAATAAAATATCCACAAAAATAAAATATCGACAAAAATAAAATAGCGACAAAAATAAAATATCCACAAAAAAATATCCGCAAAAATAAAATATCCACAAAAATAAAATATCCACAAAAATAAAATATCGACAAAAATAAAATATCCACCAAAAAAATATCCACAAAAATAAAATATCCACAAAAATAAAATATCCACCAAAAAAATATCCACAAAAATAAAATATCGACAAAAATAAAATATCCACAAAATAAAATATCCACAAAAATAAAATATCCCCCAAAAAAAATCCACAAAAATAAAATATCCACAAAATAAAATATCCACAAAAATAAAATATCCACAAAAATAAAATATCCACAAAAATAAAATATCGACAAAAATAAAATATCCACCAAAATAAAATATCCACAAAAAAAATTTATCCACAAAAAAAAATTTATCCACAAAAATAAAATATCCACAAAAAATAAAATATCCACCAAAAAAATTATCCACAAAAATAAAATATCCACAAAAATAAAATATACACAAAAAAAATTT
>CM019928.1:3381672-3384133 GCA_009764595.1 Geothlypis trichas
GCAATCACATTGATGAGGTTTTCCTGTTTCATCCTCCCCACGGGGATGGATCTGCCACAGCTCCAGGCGTGGAGCTGGTGTGAGAATCTCACCCTGAGCAGGGTGAGGAGCACAGGGAGGAATTCTGCCTAAAATCCAATGTAAGCTTCCCTTTCCCTCAATTTAAACCCCTTTTGCCCTTCCATGGGTGAATTATTCCACCCTCCAAAGCAAAGCTTTGGGAGCAGGCGCTGGGGAAGGGTGAGATCATCCAGTTTTGGAGCAGAGGGGAACTTTGGACTTCTCCTGGGTCTCCTGAATGCCAAGACACCCTTGCTTCCAGCTCAATCTCACTTTTAGTTTCCATATTTTCCAAACCTTTTGCCAGGCAATCACATTGATGAGGTTTTCCTGTGGCACCTGGGGACCAGGTCAGTGGTGGCTTTGGTGATGCTGGGGAATGGTTGGACCTGATGACCTCAGAGGGCTTTTCCAACCCAAACAATTCCATGATTCCCTGATTTCTGTTGGGATTTTTCATGGTAAAACTTGAGAGAAGAAGCAAAATCCCAGTCTGAGTAACTGGGGAGATCCTGAGGGTGTGGAAATTCTCCCCAAGAACTCCAGGTCTCCTCTCACACCCAGTCCTCTGTGCAGGGCTCGTTTGTGCTTCTGAAAACAATTTCGAGTTTGATTTTTTCACCTTCCTGGGAATTCTTTCCTTTGGAAACAGCTGGAATGGCCGAGTCCTTTTTCACTGTTTCACCAGAGTAAAAAATCACTCTCCACAAACTCTCCCCCTTTTTTCCTTTGAGGTTTTCCTGCTTTTTATCCCAGTGAATCCGTGCATTTCAAATCCCCATCCTGAGCTCTGGAGCTGATTTCCGTGGCAGATAGGAGCAGCAGTGCCCTGATCTCAGCCAGGGTTTGTTTTTATTTTTATTTTTATTTTTATTTTTATTTTTATTTTTATTTTTATTTTCATTTTTATTTTTATTTTATTTTTATTTTTAGTTTTATTTTTATTTTTATTTTCATTTTCATTTTCATTTTATTTATATTTTTATTTTTTTATTATTTTTATTTTATTTTTATTTTTATTTTTATTTTATTTTTATTTTATTTTCATTTTTATTTTTATTTTATTTTCATTTTTATTTTTATTTTCATTTTCATTTTCATTTTTATTTTATTTATATTTTTATTTTTTTATTATTTTTATTTTATTTTTATTTTTATTTTATTTTCATTTTTATTTTTATTCCAGGGGCTGTTTGTCACGCTGCCTGCACAGGGGGGACTCACATTGCCATGCTCTGGGGAGCTGTAACTCATCTTCTGTTTAATCCACTGTCTGTCAAAGGCTGGATTTAGGAAGGAACACTCGGCCCCTCCTGACATCCTTCACAATCCTTTTCTCCGGGTGGTTTTTATTTATTCTGCGCTCTGCCCTTCGTCACCAACAAAAAAAAGAGTTGGGTTTGCAGTCGGTGTCATCTGAGGGAAAGCTCTCCCTGTGGATTGTGTTTGTGGAGTGCCCTGGTGGAGGAAGGAATTATGAATCTGATTCTGTGTTCTCAGAAGGCTAATTTACTGTATTATATTAATTATATTATATTAATTATATTATATTGTATTATATTATATTATATTATATTATATTATATTATATTATATTAATTATATTGTATTATTTACATTACATTATATTTATTATATTACATTACATCCTATTATATTACATTATATTACATTATATTATATTACATTACATTATATTATATTACATTACATTACATTATATTATATTATTTACATTACATTATATTTATTATATTACACTACATTACATCACATTACATTATATTATATTACATTATATTATATTACATTACATTATATTATATTTATTATATTACACTACATTACATTACATTATATTTATTACATTACATTATATTTATTACATTATATTATATCATGCCTTACTATACTAAAGAACACAGAAAGGATATAAAGACAGAAGAGTACTAAATAATACTAAATAATACTAAACTAAACCATACTAAAGAATATAGAAAGGATATAAAGAAAGGATTGTATTAAATAATACTAAACCATACTAAAGAATACAGAAAGGATACTTACAGAAGGCTAAAAAGATAATAATGAAAACTTGTGACTCCTCCCAGAGCCCCGACACAGCTTGGCACTGATTGGCCAATAAATCAAAATAAATCACAGCAGAAACCAATTAAACAATCACCTGTGGGTAAACAATGTCAGACCACATTCCAAAGCAGCAAAACACAGCAGAAGCAAATCAGATAATTCTTGTTTTCCTTTTTCTCTGAGGCTTCTCAGCTTCAAGGAGAAAATCATGGGCAAAGGGATTTTTCAGAAAATGTGAACGTGACACCTGTGTGTCACATTCTGCCAGGAATATTTAATATCCTGGGATATCAAAGGTGTCCAAGTGAGC
>CM019928.1:3384333-3446787 GCA_009764595.1 Geothlypis trichas
GGAAGGTTCTGGACTCTCAGTGGGAGGCTGAGGGGGAGATTTGGGGAAATGACAGAACCAGAGGGGAAATGACAGAACCAGAGGGGAAATGACAGAAATCCCATGGGATTCTGCAGGATAAAGAAATGTGGGAATGCTGGGCTGGAAGGGAGCTGGGATGGGGGGAAAAGGGATTCTTCAGAGGGGAAAAAAAGGAATTTTTTTTCCTTTATCTCCTCAGCTTGGGGAGTTTGTGGTGCTTCAGGCACCTCCCTTTTCTTGGATTTTTCACTGTCTCAATTCCCTGGCTGCCCTTGGCCAAAATTTATGGAAAGACCCCCCTGTAAGGATTTTCTAGAGTTCCTTTTGAGCATCCAGAGTGCTGCACATCCCAGTGTGGATGAACCCTGGGGTTTGTCCTTGAGCTGGAATGGGATGAGAGGGAAGGGAAGGGAAGGGAAGGGAAGGGAAGGGAAGGGAAGGGAAGGGAAGGGAAGGGAAGGGAAGGGAAGGGAAGGGAAGGGAAGGAAGGGAGGGGAGGGAGGGAAGGAATGAAGGGAGGGAAGGGAAGGGAAGGGAAGGGAAGGGAAGGGAAGGGAAGGGAAGGGAAGGGAAGGGAAGGGAAGGGAAGGGAAGGGAAGGGAAGGGAAGGGAAGGGAAGGGAAGGGAAGGGAAGGGAAGGGAAGGGAAGGGAAGGGAAGGGAAGGGCAGGGCTGCAGCTCCAGGATCTGAGGGATTCAGTTCCTTTCCTCACCCTGACCTCGCCTCCCCTGCCTCGGGAGGGATCATCCCCAGCTGCTCCATCAATGGCTCCCTTGTGTCCCAGGGAATGAGGAGGGAGTGTGGAACACCAGGGGTGGCTTTGGCTCCTCTGAAGCCACAGAGAGTCCTCAAAACACCTGGAAGAAAATCTGCTTTAGTCTAGACAGAGGTCACCTCCCCCCGAGCTGCTCCAGGAATTAATCACAGAGGCTTTGGAGGGCTCTGCCTTTCCATGAGCTCAGCACGGGGCTGGGGGAGTGGAACTCCTCAGATATTTGGGAATGAGCTCGGCTGCTGCTCTGGGAGTGCTGAAATTTCAGATGAATCATGAGACTGAAGGGATTCCTGGAGGAGAAGCCTCCGGATCAGCAGGAGGAGGGGATGGGAAAGGGAGAAGTGGATTTATTTTTAAGGAGCTGTGCTGAGTGGGGTGGAAGTGCTGCATTTCCTGGGCAGAGGCTGCTGCAGCCCCAGCTCATCCCCTGCCTGCCTCACAGTGACAGAGAGAGCAAAGGAGGTTAAAATTAGAAATCAGGGGGGAAACCTTCCCTGTGAGGCTGGGGAGGGGCTGGAATGGAATTCCAGAGAAGCTGTGGCTGCCCCTGGATCCTTGGAAGTGTCCAAAACCAGGCTGGAGCATCCTGGGGATTGAACCTGCCCATGGCAGGGGTGGCTCTGGATGACTTTGAGCTCCTTTCCCATCCAAACCATTCCAGGATTCTTTATTTCCCTGAGTGATTTTGAGCTCCTTTCCCATCCAAACCATTCCAGGATTCTTTATTTCCCTGAGTGATTTTGAGCTCCTTTCCTACCCAAACCATTCCAGGACTCTGTTTATCCCTAAATGATTTTCAGCTCCTTTCCCACCCAAACCATTCCAGGATTCTTTATCTCCCCGAATTATTTTTGAGCTCCTTTCCTACCCAAACCATTCCAGGATTTTTTATCTTCCTAAATGATTTTCAGCTCCTTTTCTACCAAACCATTCTAGGACTCTTTTTCACCCTGAATGATTTTGAGCTCCTTTCTTACCTAAACCATTCCAGGATTCTTTATCTCTCTGAATTATTTTTGAGCTCCTTTCCCACCCAAACCATTCCAGGATTCTTTATCTTCCTAAATGATTTTGAGCTCCTTTCCCACCCAAACCAGGTGAGATTCCCACCCAAACCAGCTTCCAGGATTCTTTATCTCCCCGAATTATTTTTGAGCTCCTTTCCTACCCAAACCATTCCACAGTTCTGTTTCTCCCTGAGTGATTTTCAGCTCCTTTCCTATCAAACCCTTCCAGGATTCTTTATCTCCCTGAATTTCACGAACCTTCCCACAGCACCTCTGCTTCCATTCTGCAAAACCCAGCTGGTTTTTCCTCTCTCCCTATAAAATAAAATCCCTGGAGCTGCAGGGCTCCTTCCCTGCTGCTTTCCCTGAGCAGGATCAGGGCTGGAGGTGAGGAGCTGGGATGTTTGGGATGCCATCGTGGCAGCTCCTTGCACTCACAACTGGCTGTCAGATGTCCCAGCTCCTTCCCCCTCTGAGTTCTGCCACTCTTATCTTTGCTTTATCTCCCCAGCAGCCAGTGGGACATGGCTGGAGCTAAAAATGAGGAGCAGGATGACCCAGAGGGGTCACAAACCCAAACCAGGGAGTGTTCAAAACCTCCTGTGAAGGCGAGTTTGGAAGTTTTTGCCCTTCCCAACATGCCTGGGAATTGTGCAGGTCATTCCTCGCATTCACCAGGGGAAACATCATCGTTTGTGAGCTCCTGGGTTCCTGCTGGAGCCCAGAGCTTGTCCCAGTGATGTTTTCCCTTTGGAATGAGGGATGAGGGGGCTGGAATTTCCTCTGAGCTCTGCTGTGGTCAGGACTCTCCATCAGCTTTTGCGCTGATGGGGCAGAACCAGCGCGATCCCACCGGGGCTCCCGGGGGAAGGGATCTGTCCCTTTGTCCTTCAGCTGCTGCTCAAGCCAGGCTTTACTAAAACAGGCCTGGCTGGAGGTGCTAAACCCAGCTTGGGTGCTGGATCCTGCATTTCCACCCTGGCTGTGATTCCCAAATGGATCTGACTGTGCCCAGCCCATGGATTAACAGCAGTGAGGGCAGATTTTGGTGCCCGTGATCCAAGGAACAGCTGGAGCTGGGCCAGGGGAGCTTTAGTTGGATATTGGGAAAAGTTTCTTCACCTTGAGGGTGGCCTTGGGCACTTCCAGGGACCCAGGGGCAGCCACAGCTCCTCTGGGAATCCCATCTCAACCCCTCCCCTCCCTCAGAGGCAGGAATTCCCTCCCAATCCTGCACTAAACCTCCCCTTTTCCAGTGGGAAGCCATTCCCTGGGTCCTGTCCCAAATCCCTCTCCATCTTCCTGTAGCTCCTTCAGGCACTACAAGGCCACAGTGAGGCCACCCCAAAACTTCTGAACCATCCCAATTTTCCTCATCATTTAGAAAGTGTTGAACCCCTTTGGTGCAGATTCTCTGGGGCTGGGAAGTGCTGGGAACATGGAAAACCACAGAGGGGAAATCCACCACGGGGACAGGGCCCTGCACGGGGACATTTTGCCCAAATCCACCACGGGGACAGGGCCCTGCACGGGGACATTTTGCCCAAATCCACCACAGGGACAGGGCCCTGCACGGGGACATTTTGCCCAAATCCACCACGGGGACAGGGCCCTGTATGGGGACATTTTGCCCAAATCCACCACGGGGACAGGGCCCTGCACAGGGACAGGGCCCTGCATGGGGACATTTTGCCCAAATCCACCACGGGGACAGGGCCCTGCACGGGGACATTTTGCCCAAATCCACCACAAGGACAGGGCCCTGCACGGGGACATTTTGCCCAAATCCACCACGGGGACAGGGCCCTGCATGGGGACATTTTGCCCAAATCCATGACAGGGACAGGGCCCTGCATGGGGACATTTTGCCCAAATCCAGCACGTGGACAGGGCCCTGCATGGGGACATTTTGCCCAAATCCACCACGGGGACAGGGCCCTGTATGGGGACATTTTGCCCAAATCCACCACGGGGACAGGGCCCTGTATGGGGACATTTTGCCCAAATCTGGCCAGGCTGGCTCAGCTCTGCCCCACAGGGAGCCCCCACTCCCTCAGAGCAGCTCGATAACCCCTGAGCTGAGCTCATTTTCATTGCACACCAGCTCAGCTCTGCTTCCCAGTTAGGAAAAGCTGCGGATAAGTGGGAGAGGATGAGATTTTCCATGGCCATAAATCACCCAGCCATTCCATATGGATGTGCTCAGACAGATCCCTTCCCACCACAGCTCGTGTTTGGAGGGTTATGTCACACTTCTTCCCATCCCTGAGCTCTTCCATCCTTTTCCTGCTGGGAAGGGGCAGTGCTTGACCTCTGAAAGCTGGGAAAATGTATTGCCAAGGCACAACAAGGTCAGGAACACAGAATTAATTACATTAAATCTGTGCAAAAGACCTCCAAGCTCATTAAAACCAACCTCTGACTAATCAGCACCTTCTCACCCAGACCATCCCACTCTGTCCTTAGGAAAGTTCAATATTTGAGCAATAAAATGATCTTTAAAGGCCTTTGCAACCCAAACCCTGAATGTTTTGGGGGAGGGTGAATGGTGGGAGAGCTGTGATAAGGAGGAGGGAGACAGGCAGGAAGGGGTTAATCCTCCTGGCAACCCCAGAATTCCATCCCTCCCTTGTTAAAATTCCCCTTTTTTGCTGTTTTCCACTTCCAGTGCAGATTTTAGAGGATTCCTTGGGGGGTGATGGAGCTGCTGGGTGTCAGGAGCTCTGAAATCCCAATTCCCTGTGTGCTCCCTGAGCTGGGAACGCCGTCCCTGCTTTTCCAACAGTGCCTGCAGTCACTCTGTGTGATCCCAGCTCATTCCAGACCCACCTGCAGCTGCTCGTCCCTGCTTTTCCAACAGTGCCTGCAGTCACTCTGTGTGATCCCAGCTCATTCTAGACCCACCTGCAGCTGCTCTCCTGCCTTTTCCAGCCTTTTCAAGGCCACAGTGGCTGATTCCTACCTTAATATATTCCTTAAATCAATGCACCAGAGGGATTTTATTGAATGCCCTCCCCAAAACATCCTGAACAAAATATTTGCTGTCCACCTCCTTCCTCTGCGTGCGCCCACAAATAGGCCAGGCTCTAAATATATCGAATTTCTGCAGCTCCCAAATAGCTCTGGTACCTGAGGCCAGCCCAGGGCTTTGGCCAGACGGTGGCCAGACAGGTCTGGCTGCTATTTCTGGCCTTCATTTCCCTTCTGGGTACTTGTGAGGCAGAAAAATCTCCCTTCAAAGGCTTCAAGGCTCAAAGGCTTTGGTTGTGCTGGGTTAGAAGGGGGCTCAGCCATGGCTGGATGGGGTTTGGAGCAGCCTGGAGTGCTGGGAGGTGTCCCAGGGTGGGATGAGATGGGGTTAAGGTCCCTTCCAACACGGAGCATCCCATGATTCTGGTGAATTCCATGAATTATTGCAATGAATTTTATATTAATTTAATATTAAGGATTTAATAAGGAGTTTTAAGGAGTGGGAAAAAGCTCTGCCGGGTCCTGCTCAGGGGTTTGCAGTTTTTGTACAACTTCCTTTTCCAGATTTTTGCCATGAAAATCGGTGGAATCTCTGTCCCCACTGTGGGGATTTGTCACCCAGGCTCTGTGTGAGCTCAGGGGGTGCAGGAGGGAAGGGGGAGAAGTTTGTGCCTTGTCCCCAGGTAAATCTCTCCCTTTTGGAATATCTTTAGTTGGAAGGAACCCCTAAGGATCAGTGAGTCCAACTCCTCACAGTACTCAGCAATGACACCTTCAGAATATTTAATTAAAGAAAATACCATAGAAAAAAAATCTACATATTTTCCTTCTCCAAACAGTAAAATAGGTGCAAGAGTTTCAATTCTCTTTTTCACTCAGTCCTACTGAGATTGAAGCACCTGAAGCCCTGTCCTCAGAGGAAAATTATTCTACAACAGAAAAGGGATTGTCCATCTCTGTCATTTGCATTTTTAGATTATTACAACTTTTTGTACAACTTCCTTTTCTAGATTTTTGCCATGAAATCGGTGGAATCTCTGTCCCCACTGTGGGGATTTGTCACCCAGGCTCTGTGTGAGCTCAGGGGGTGCAGGAGGGAAGGGGGAGAAGTTTGTGTCTTGTCCCCAGGTAAATCTCCCCCTTTTACAATATCTCTAGCTGGAAGGAACCCCTAAGGATCAGCGAGTCCAACTCCTCCCAGTACTCAGCAATGACACCTTCAGAATATTTAATTCCAAAGAAGAATTAATTAATTTCCAAAGAAGACCTGGAAAAAAAATCTCCATATTTTCCTTCTCCAAACAGTAAAATAGGTGCAAGAGTTCAATTCTCTTTTTCACTCAGTACTACTGGGATTGAAGCACCTGAAGCCTTGTCCTCAGAGGAAAATTATTCTACAACAAAAAAGAGAATGTCCATCTCTATCACTTAGATTTTTAGATTATTACAATTTTTTGTACAACTTCCTTTTCTAGATTTTTGCCATGAAATCCATGGAATCTCTGTCCCCACTGTGGGGATTTGTCACCCAGGTCCCCCCCAGCCCATCTGTGTCTGCTGCAGCCCTCAGTGTTTAATTAGAAAAGTTTTATTTGCCTGTTTGTTGTGACAACAGGGTTTGAGTTTCCCTTTGCTGTGAACCTTTAATCCTCCAAACCAAAGCCCAAGGGCAGCGAAATTCTGCTGCTCTGTGTGTCTGGGGGGGTCTCCAGCATCTCCTCACCTCAGGAAAATGTTCATTAACCTGATTTTGGGGTGATCCCCCGTGTTTTAGTGCTGTGGGAGGGTGATCATTGCCTCAGTGGCTCCTTTGTGGCAGGTCAGGGTGCTGGAATCAGGGACTCATGCAAAGATTTGTGTTGGAAAGGCTTTAAAGATCATTTTCCTGTTCAAATATTGAACTTCTCCTAAGGACAGAGTGGGGTGGTCTGGCTGAGAAGGTGCTGATTGGTCAGAGGTTGGGCTTAATGAGCTTGGAGGTCTTTTGCAGAGATTTAATGTAATTAATTCTGTGTTCCTGACCTTGCTGTGCCTTGGCAATAAACGTTCCCAGCTTTCAGTGCCTGATCCAAACACAGCTCAGCAGGAAGGACACAGGGAATGGCAAATCCCATTTGTCCAACCTGGGGCTGCCAGGACAGAGCTGAGCCTGCCCTAAGCTGAGCTTGTCCTAAGCTGAGCCTGTCCTAAGGTGAGCCTGGCCTAAACTGAGCCTGCCCTAAACTGAGCCACTCCTAAGCTGAGCCTGCCCTAAACTGAGCCTGCCCTAAGCTGAGCTTGCCCTAAACTGAGCCTGTCCTAAACTGAGCCTGCCCTAAGCTGAGCCAGTCCTAAATTGAGCCTGCCCTAAGCTGAGCCTGTCCTAAACTGAGCCTGCCCTAAACTGAGCCAGTCCTAAATTGAGCCTGCCCTAAGCTGAGCCTGCCCTAAGCTGAGCCTGCCCTAAACTGAGCCTGTCCTAAACTGAGCTTGCCCTAAACTGAGCCTGCCCTAAGGTGAGCCTGCCCTAAACTGAGCCACTCCTAAGCTGAGCCTGCCCTAAACTGAGCCTACCCTAAGCTGAGCCTGTCCTAAACTGAGTTTGCCCTGAACTGAGCCTGTCCTAAGCTGAGCCTGTCCTAAGCTGAGCCGGCCCTGAACTGAGCCAGTCCTAAGCTGAGCCGGCCCTAAACTGAGCTTGCCCTAAACTGAGCCTGTCCTAAACTGAGCTTGCCCTAAACTGAGCCAGTCCTAATCTGAGCCTGTCCTAAACTGAGCCTGTCCTAAACTGAACTTGCCCTAAACTGAGCCAGTCCTAAACTGAGCCTGCCCTAAGCTGAGCCTGCCCTAAACTGAGCCGGCCTTAACTGAGCCTGTCCTAAACTGAGCTTGCCCTAAGCTGAGCTTGCCCTAAACTGAGCCAGTCCTAAGCTGAATCTGTCCTAAACTGAGCCTGCCCTAAGCTGAGCCAGTCCTAAACTGAGCTTGCCCTAAGCTGAGCCAGTCCTAAACTGAGCTTGCCCTAAGCTGAGCCTGCCCTAAACTGAGCTTGCCCTAAACTGAGCCTGCCCATGCCAAAGCCTCTCCAGGCCCCTGCTCCTCTCTGTCCCCTCCCTGTGTCCCCAATCATTCCCAGGCTGTCCCCTCACCCTGCCCGGGCTCCACGGAGCCTTTCCCAGCCCAGCCCGGCTTTGGAGCCCAGATCAGCGCTGGGTTTGCTCCTGGTCCCTAAGCCTGGCTCAAACTCTGCTCCCTCACCCTTCTGAGCAGCCCCAGCCCAGCTCTGTCCCCAGGGCTCTGCTGTCCCCCAGCTCTGTCCCCAGGGCTCTGCTGTCCCCCAGCTCTGTCCCCAGGGCTCTGCTGTCCCCCAGCTCTGTCCCCAGGGCTCTGCTGTCCCCCAGCTCTGTCCCCAGGGCTCTGCTGTCCCCCAGCTCTGTCCCCAGGGCTCTGCTGTCCCCAGGGCTCTGCTGTCCCCCAGCTCTGTCCCCAGGGCTCTGCTGTCCCCAGGGCACTGCTGTCCCCCAGCTCTGTCCCCCAGTTCTGTCCCCAGGGCTCTGCTGTCCCCCAGCTCTGTCCCCAGGGCTCTGCTGTCCCCAGGGCTCTGCTGTCCCCAGTGCACTGCTGTCCCCCAGCTCTGTCCCCCAGGGCTCTGCTGTCCCCAGCTCTGTCCCAGCTCTGTCCCCCAGGGCTCTGCTGTCCCCAGCTCTGTCCCCCAGCTCTGTCCCAGCTCTGTCCCCAGGGCTCTGCTGTCCCCCAGCTCTGTCCCCAGGGCTCTGCTGTCCCCCAGCTCTGTCCCCAGGGCTCTGCTGTCCCCCAGCTCTGTCCCATCCTGCCGTGTTTATTTAACTGCCAGGACCTTGGGGTGACTCAGAGGCTCAGCTCCAGATGTTGAAACCCAAACAGATTCCACCCATTCCGATGGATGTGAAGGAAAAAGATTCTTTTTCCTCTGGTGGCTGAGGTTTTAGTGGAAGTGAAGGTTTTTATGGTGGACAAAACCCCTGTGGAAAGATTTTTGTGTTGTGTTGTGGAGAAAAAACCCCAATTTCTTGTTGAAGTTTCAGCCTTGATTCCTGATGTTTGGAAGCTGAGAAATCCTGGAGCTCAGCTGAGAGTGAAAAAGGATTTCACTATTATTATATTAGTAAAACCTATTTATATAGATTTTATTTAAGGGGCAGTGGAATAGGTCAGGCTCAGGGAAGGAAAGAGGAGTTTGGATGGATCATGGAGCTCTTAAAGCAGGAGAAGAATGAAAATGGAAATGAAAAAATCCAAGGGCAGAGCAGAGAGAAATCCAAACTCCAGGGTGAATCAGCACCAGGGCAGCGTCTGAGCCTGGGATTTCTAGGAACGGGGTTGGGTTTGCTCCCAGGCAAAATTTCCTGAGCTCCAGAGCTCTAAACCAGCTCTGGAAGGGAAAAGGGAATGGGATTGTGGTTGGTTTTGCTCCCAGACAAAATTCCAAAATTTCCTGCTGTAAACCAGCTCTGGAAGGGAAAAGGGAATGGGATTGGGATTGGTTTTGCTCCCATACAAAATTCCCTTAAATAAAACCTATATAAATAGGTTTTAATCATATCATAATAGTGAAATCCTTTTTCACTCTCAGCTGAGCTCCAGGATTTCTCAGCTTCCAAACATCAGGAATCAAGGCTGAAACTTCAACAAGAAATTGGGGTTTTTTCTCCCCAACACAACACAAAAATCTTTCCACAGGGGTTTTGTCCACCATAAAAACCTTCACTTCCACTAAAACCTCAGCCACCAGAGGAAAAAGAATCTTTTTCCTTCACATCCATCGGAATGGGTGGAATCTGTTTGGGTTTCAACATCTTGAGCTGAGTCTCTGAGTCACCCCAAGGTCCTGGCAGTTAAATAAACACGGCAGGATGGGACAGAGCTGGGGGACAGCAGAGCCCTGGGGACAGAGCTGGGGACAGCAGAGCCCTGGGGACAGAGCTGGGGACAGCAGTGCCCTGGGGACAGCAGAGCCCTGGGGACAGAGCTGGGACAGAGCTGAGGGACAGCAGAGCCCTGGGGACAGAGCTGAGGGACAGCAGAGCCCTGGGGACAGAGCTGGGGACAGCAGTGCCCTGGGGACAGAGCTGGGCTGGGGCTGCTCAGATGGGTGAGGGAGCAGAGTTTGAGCCAGGCTTAGGGACCAGGAGCAAACCCAGCGCTGATCTGGGCTCCAAAAGCCTGGCTGGGTTTTGTCCACCATAGAAACCTTCACTTCCACTAAAACCTCAGCCACCAGAGGAAAAAGAATCTTTTTCCTTCACACCCATCAGAATGGGTGGAATCTGGGTTTCAACATCTGGAGCTGAGCCTCTGAGTCACCCCAAGGTGCCTCTGCCTGGACTGATTCCTGAGCATCCTCAGGGCCCTTCAACAGGAAAAGGAACAGCTGGGTTTGGGCATGGAGAAATGTCGAGATCATTTGTTTGTCAGAGTGACCTCGAGAAAGATTCTAAAGTCTCTTTTCTCAGCCCGGCGCTTAAAGAAGGAGTCAAAGCTCTTCATTTCTCGGTCTCAAGGTTGTTTATTTTATCTTATCTATAAAAAATTTTCTCCTGCCCTGCCGAGGTCAGCTCAGCAGGGCAGCCACAGGCACTCTGCCTGCCCCGGGGAGGTGTTATGTCTTTATACTACAAACCACGTGTGCAATGTTTACAATAACTTCCCAATACCCATCACCTCTGTTAGACACTGAGCTTCTACTCTAAACCAATCTGTGAGTGCCAACATCACCACAGAACATGGAGGCCAAGAAGAAGAAGGAGAAAGACTGGACACACCCAGTTCCCTCCATCTTATCTCCATAACCCCCCTGTACCAAAATCCTAAAATGCATAATTCACCCTGTGATAAATCCACTAATATTCTACTTAAACTGTTGTGGCTTGCTGGTGTTCATATAAGGTTGGTAATTTGCTCCATGGGCCATAATCAAACCCACAGAGGCACCTTGGGCTCTGTGCCAGGGTCTCTGAGACCCCTGGCAGGGTCCTGGCTGCTCAGGACAGCCAGAGGGATGTGCTGGGTCCCGACAGAGAAAGCCCCAAAAAACCCATCCTGGGCATCTCCCACCAGCACAAAGCACGTGGCAAACGGCACAGGGAATGTTCCCAAAGCTGGGTGGGATTTTGCCGGAGAAAGCCCCAAAAAACCCATCCTGGGCATCTCCCACCAGCACAAAGCACGTGGCAAACAGCACAGGGAACATTCCGAAAGCTGGGTGGGATTTTGCCGTGGATCCGGAGCCGTGGGGAAGCGTTTGCTTCAGAGGGTGGAAACAAAAGCAGTCGGGGCTCATGTGAAAAGTTTTCCGAGCCAGGAATCCTTTTGTGAGGGCTCAGAACAAACCCTTTTCCCTGGGCTGGCCCCGGCTGCGAGTCCCTGGTTTTGTAACAGAGCTGGAGCCTCTGCCAGGGCTTTTGTGTCCCACTGGGGAGGAGCAGCTCTGGGGCCCTGGATGTGGCTCCTGGCAAGGAAAGGATGGGCCAGAGGAAACACGGCCCAGTGTGGAAGAGTTTCACACGTTTTTCCCTCATTTTTTACTCATTTGTGTTGTAGGATGCTGGAAGTCCCAGCTGAGATGGTGGAATCCTGGAATAGTTTGGTTGGGAAGGGAGCTGAAATCAGGGACACCTCCCACTGTCCCAGGGAGCTCCAACCTCTCCTTGGGCACTTCCAGGGATCCAGGGGCAGCCACAGCTGCTCTGGGAATTCCATCCCAGCCCTGGGAATTCCATCCCAGCCGTGGGAATTCCATCCCACTCCTGGGAATTCCATCCCAGCCCTGGGAATTCCATCCCAACCCTGGGAATTCCATCCCAGCCCTGGGAATTCCATCCCAGCCCTTTCCTTCCCAACCTCCCATCCTATTCCTCCCCTCTTTCTATTCCAAACCATTTCCCCATCCTGTCCCTCCCTCCCTTTCCCAAATCCCTCTCCATCACATCTTGGCCTCCCTCCATGCTTTAGGGTTCAGTTTTCTCTCAATCCCAGAGTTTTCCTTGTGGTGGGATCACTCTCTACGTGTCCATGGAGCACAGACAGGGGGATTTCAGGAATCTGCTTTATCCATTAGGTGTTGTTTGCTCCCAGTTTTTCTCTGGGATCTGTTTTCACCATCAGCCCAGCTGCTGTTGGAGGATAAACCATTTCTGCCTGCATTTGCATTATTGAACAGCCCTGGTGTAACAAAACCTCTGCAGCCAAAGGAAACCATTCCAACCCCAAAGAATTATTGGGGAAAAAAGCTCCTGGCAGCCCTTTCTCATGGAGAACCCTCAGTGTGCTTATTCTGATCCTTTGTTCTTGAATTTTCCAATACAGAGCCGAGCTCTGCACTGGCTTGAATTCCTCTCTGAGGTTTTGCTCTTTGTTCAGAGCTGAGCAAATCCTGAGTTGCTCCATCAAAAATTCCCTGCTGTAAACCAGCCCAGGGAGGGAAAAGGGGACAGGATTGGGGTTGGGTTTGCTCCCAGACAAAATTTTCTGAGCTCCAGAGCTGTAAACCAGCTCTGGAAGGGAAAAGGAGATGGGATTGGGGTTGGTTTTGCTCCCAGACAAAATTCCAAAATTCCCTGCTGTAAACCAGCCCAGGGAGGGAAAAGGAGATGGGATTGATGTTGGTTTTACTCTCATACAAAATTACAAAATTCCCTGCTGTAAACCAGCTCTGGAAGGGAAAACGGAATGGGATTGGGGTTGGTTTTGCTCCCATACAAAATTTCAAAATTCCCTGCTGAAAACCTGCCCAGGGAGGGAAAAGAGGACAGGATTGGGGTTGGGTTTGCTCCCAGGCAAAATTCCCTGAGCTCCAGAGTTCTAAACCAGCTCTGGAAGGGAAAAGGAAATGGGATTGATGTTGGTTTTGCTCCCAGACAAAATTCCAAAATTCCCTGCTGTAAACCAGCTCTGGAAGGGAGAAGGGAATGGGATTGGGGTTGGTTTTGCTCCCATACAAAATTTCAAAATTTCCTGCTGAAAACCTGCCCAGGGAGGGAAAAGGGGACAGGATTGGGGTTGGTTTTGCTTCCAGACAAAATTCCCTGAGCTCCAGAGTTCTAAACCAGCTCTGGAAGGGAAAGGGGGATGGGA
Source organism: Geothlypis trichas (assembly GCA_009764595.1). Taxonomy (NCBI): domain Eukaryota; kingdom Metazoa; phylum Chordata; class Aves; order Passeriformes; family Parulidae; genus Geothlypis; species Geothlypis trichas. Next base: position 3,397,198 of record CM019928.1, read on the forward strand.
TTGATGTTGGTTTTGCTCCCATACAAAATTCCAAAATTTCCTGCTCTAAACAAGCTCTGGGAAGAAAAAGGGGAAGGGACTGGGGTTGGTTTTGCTCCCATACAAAATTCCAAAGTTTCCTGCTCTAAACCAGCTCTGGGAAGAAAAAGGAGATGGGTCTGGGGTTGGTTTTGCTCTCAGACAGACTCTTAAAATGTCACTGGGCCTGTTGGAGCTATCAGAAGATGAATTCCCTCCAGGAATGAAATGTTGCCTCATTTTTTGCTGCTTTGCTCATTTTTTTATCCTCCTTGGCAAACACAGGCCAGAAAAAAAGTGATGACAAAAGGGTTGGATGCACTAAACAGAATCCCAGGTTGGAGCAGGATTTCTTTTTGTGTCTGAGTCAGCATCTCTGGGGGAGAGGGATGAGATGGGAGAGCTTTGTCCAGAGCCTGAGGTGGCACATTGGACTCAGGAATGTTTTCCCAAATTTCCATTTACATCTTATTTTTCACTGTAAAAAAACCAACAAGGAGCCAGCCCAGTCAGTCAGGGGGGAAGAAATGCCCAAATGCCCAGATTGGAAGGGGGAAATGCAGGACTTTGAAATCCTGGAGTGGAAAATTCTGAGATCTCAAGTGCTGGAGTGAGAAATAGAGGGATCTTGAGCTGGAGTGGGAAATACAGGGATTTTAAATGCTGGAGTGGGAAATACAGGGATTTTAAATGCTTGAGTGGGAAATACAGGGATTTAAAATGCTGGAGTGGGAAATACAGGGATTTTAAATGCTGGAGTGGGGAATACAGGGATTTTAAATGCTGGAGTGGGGAATACAGGGATTTTAAATGCTAAAGTGGGAAATACAGGGATTTTAAATGCTAAAGTGGGAAATACAGGGATTTTGAGTGCTGGAATGGGAAATACAAAGATTTTAAATGCTAGAGTGGGAAATACAGGGATTTTAAATGCTGGAGTGGGAAATACAGAGATTTTAAATGCTGGAGTGGGAAATACAGGGATTTTGAGCCTGGAGTGGGAAATACAGAGATTTTAAATGCTGGAGTGGGAAATACAGGGATTTAAAATGCCAGAGTGGGAAATACAGGGATTTAAAATGCTGGAGTGGGAAATGCAGGGATTTTGAGTGCTGGAGTGGGAAATACAGGGATTTTAAATGCTAAAGTGGGAAATACAGGGATTTTGAGCCTGGAGTGGGGAATACAGGGATTTTAAATGCTAAAGTGGGAAATACAGGGATTTAAAATGCCAGAGTGGGGAATACAGGGATTTTAAATGCTAAAGTGGGAAATACAGGGATTTTAAATGCTAGAGTGGGAAATACAGGGATTTTAAATGCTGGAGTGGGAAATACAGGGATTTTAAATGCTAAAGTGAGAAATACAGGGATTTAAAATGCCAGAGTGGGGAATACAGGGATTTAAAATGCTAAAGTGGGAAATACAGGGATTTAAAATGCTGGAGTGGGAAATACAGGGATTTAAAATGCTGGAATGGGGAATACAGGGATTTTAAATGCTAAAGTGGGAAATACAGGGATTTTAAATGCCAGAGTGGGAAATACAGGGATTTTAAATGCTAAAGTGGGAAATACAGGGATTTTAAATGCTGGAGTGGGAAATACAGGGATTTTAAATGCTAAAGTGGGGAATACAGGAATTTTGAGTGCTGGAGTGGGAAATACAGGGATTTTAAATGCTGGAGTGGGAAATACAGGGATTTTAAATGCTAAAGTGGGGAATACAGGGATTTTGAGTGCTGGAGTGGGAAATACAGGGATTTTAAATGCTAAAGTGGGAAATACAGGAATTTTGAGTGCTGGAGTGGGAAATACAGGGATTTAAAATGCTGGAGTGGGAAATACAGGGATTTTTAAATGCCAGAGTGGGAAATACAGGGATTTTAAATGCTGGAGTGGGAAATACAGGGATCTTGAGCCTGGAGTGGGAAATACAGGGATTTTAAATGCTGGAGTGGGAAATACAGGGATTTTAAATGCTAAAGTGGGAAATACAGGGATTTTAAATGCTGGAGTGGGAAATACAGGGATTTAAAATGCTGGAATGGGGAATACAGGGATTTTAAATGCTAAAGTGGGAAATACAGGGATTTTAAATGCTAAAGTGGGAAATACAGGGATTTTAAATGCTGGAGTGGGAAATACAGGGATTTAAAATGCCAGAGTGGGAAATACAGGGATTTTGAGTGCTGGAGTGGGAAATACAGGGATTTTGAGCCTGGAGTGGGAAATACAGGGATTTAAAATGCTGGAGTGGGAAATACAGGGATTTTGAGCCTGGAGTGGGAAATACAGGGATTTAAAATGCTGGAGTGGGAAATACAGGGATTTTGAGCCTGGAGTGGGAAATACAGGGATTTTAAATGCTGGAGTGGGAAATACAGGGATTTAAAATGCCAGAGTGAGAAATACAGGGATTTAAAATGCTTGAGTGGGAAATACAGGGATTTTAAATGCTGGAGTGGGAAATACAGGGATTTTAAATGCTGGAGTGGGAAATACAGGGATTTTGAGTCCTGGAATGGGGAATACAGGGATCTTGAGTCCTGAAATGGAAAATACAGGGATTTTGAGTCCTGGAATGGGGAATATAAGGATCTTGAGTGCTGGAATGGGGAATACAGGGATCTTGAGTCCTGGAATGGGGAATACAGGGATTTTGAGTGCTGAAGTGGGAAATACTCAAGTGCTGGAGTGGGAGATTTCGGAATCTCAAGTGCTGGAGTGGGAAATACAGGGGTCTTGAGTCCTGGAATGGGGAATACAGGGATTTTGAGTCCTGGAATGGGGAATATAGGGATCTTGAGTTCTGGAGTCATGGATACCCACTCCTGCTGTGCTCAGAGCTCTTCTGGAAACAGCTGGAACAACTCCTTTTGATTTGTTAAGCTGCAGAAATAATTGCAAAAATAACAGGCAAATCCCAAAGTATCTGCCAGCATTCCCAAGCTTCCCATTTTTAAAAGCTTTTGGGATTTTTTGCATCATTGTGACTTTTCTCCTTCTCAGCCTCAGTGGGCTCTTTTCTTTCTCTGCCTGATGCTCTGATACCACAAATCCCAGCAAGGCATTCCCAGATCCATCCAGGGCTCTGGAACATTAAAATCCACCCTCTGCCTTGGGAAATCCATGAGGTGGAGCTGCCTGGAAGGTGCAGGAATGCAGCAGGGAAGGATTGGTCCTTGTCACCCTGCTCAGTGTTCTCGAATGCAGCAGGGAAGGATTGTTCCTTGTCACCCTGCTCAGTGTTCTCCCCTCAGCCTCTGGCATTTAGGGACAGGCTGGATGTGCTGGGATTTGGGAACAGAGCTCCTGCCTGCCTGGAGGAGTGAGAAGAAAAGGGAAATCCCAAATCTGTTGGATCAGGAGAGGAAAACCCAAATATTCTCAATGAGAACGTGGCTGCTTTAGGGGTTCTGTTGTGTTCCCTGCTGCAGGGGATCCTCAGGAGGAGGATGGAGTTGAATCCTCAGGATCCTGGACAGGATTCCCTGGTTTTTTTGGCCTTTGAAGAAGCAGTTGGCTCTCTCTGAACCTGATTCCTGCACAGAATGAGTTTGGGAATTGCTGCTCCCTCCCAGGAATCCTTAAGGCTGGAAAAGACCTCTGAGATCGAGTCCTTGGACTCCTCTGTTGGCCTTGGGGCTTTTCCAGGTTTCCCACCTGGATGACATTCCCTGGGATGGCCCACAGCAAGGACAGGGATGTTCAGTGATGAGGAGGAGGTGGAACGTGGGAATGCTGATCCTGGGAAGCACCAGGCAGATGTTCAACATCTGGAATGGCCCAGGGATCAAGAGGGCTGAGCTGTGGAGCAGCTTCCTCACAAAAACACAAAACTCAGCACCTGGAGCAGCACCCCTGGGTGTGAACTCCTTCCAAGGACCAGCTGTGGCTAAATCCAAGGAAAAGGGACAGGGCTGTCCCTTTTGAAAACCATGTGTGGGCTTTAGCACTCTGCTGATGCCAGCTCTAGAAGGAAAATGTCCCATTTCTGCCACTTTAACATGCAGCAGAGCTGATCCTCACCTAACTGTGGGTCTCAAACCTATCCAGGGCTTCCTACAGGATGGAAAAATCCCACAATCACAGATGGAAAACTCTCTCTCCCACTTTCCCAGCTGCCAGTGCAAATTTCCTCCTGTTTCCCATCTTTTCCCAGGTGCTTTTCCAGCACAGTTTGAAGTGTTGGCTCCCTGGCCTTTGGGTTAATCCCTTTAAAAAGCTTTATTAAAAACACTTGGAGATCTTCAGCACCCAGAGCTGCTTCCAAGCAGATTTAAGGCTTCGATTACTTTTTTTCCTGGTGAAGAAAATGAGGCAGGGGAGGGGAAGCAGGGGAACAAAGTTCCCTCTGACAGCCCTGGGTAAACACAATTTCTCCATCAAGGCAAAAGCTGGAAACATTTCCTAAATTGCAGCAGGGAGAAGGGAGCTGCAGGGTTTGGAAAGCAGCCTGGGGAGGCCTGGAATGCCCTGAGGCTCTGATACCTTCCTGACAGCACGTAGTCAAAAACTCTGCAGGATTTTAGGAGAAGCTTCCAAGCTCAGGAGAAACTGCCGAGCTCAGGAGAAACTTGGTGCTGCAAATGGATTTCTCAGGCTCCACTGGAGAGGTTTCAAATCCCCTCTTACATCAGACCCTTGGAACACCTGAAATTGCCTCAGATGTGACAAATTTAGGTATCACAGGGGTTATTTTTAATTCTTGAGGGCTACAAGAGTTTTCAAAGCTGGAGCCCAGCCTATGAGTCCTATGTGAGTAGCACTTTTGGATAAATCCTGTTTTCCAGGGGTTGAGGGATGCTCCAGCTCAGATTTTGGAGAAATGAATTCTTGCAGCTGAGGGGGAGAGGGGGGAATCAGTGATTTCCAAAACTGGGTGGTAAATGTAGACAAATAAAAGACAGAAATGTGGAGGAGGAATAAGGAAAAGGAAGGGGGAAGCCTTAAGTGAATTGTCCAAGGTGGTGTGGGCAGAGCTGAGGATGAGGAGGAGATGCCAGCCCCATTCCTTGCCCGGCTCCCTGACCCATTTCCTCTTTCTTTGCCCTTTCCTGGGCTCTGTTTGTTGTATCAGCACCGGTGGAAGCATCTGGAGAATGGCTGAGCCACGGAATTTACAGGACCCAGCAGGTCCTGCTCTGATCCCCCTGCGAGCCCTGACCAGAGGCCCGTGGCCCTTTAAAGCTCTGGGCAATTTTTCTTTTCCGAGTGGCTGAATCCGAGGATTCCTCAGTTCTGATGTAACCCCGAGCTGGACCACGTGGGTTTGCACATATTTGACAAGGAAAGGGCTCCTGGAAGGGAATTTATCCATTTTTCAGAAGCTCTTTTGTAACCGCTTGCCACAGAGGACCTTTTCCAGCCAGAACTCGCCTCTGTGGCTCTGCAGGGCTGCTTTGTGCCCTCGTGGGTATTTTCCAGCCAGGATTTGTGCTCAGGGATCTTTTCCAGCCTGGATTTGCCCCCTTGAGCCAGAATTTACCCCTGAGGCTCTGCAGGTCTGGTTTTTGCCCTCAGGAATCTTTTCCAGTCAGGATTTTCCCCTGGGGCTCTGCAGGTCTGGTTTTTGCCCTCAGGGATCTTTTCCAGCCAAAATTTGCCTCTGTGGCCCTGCAGGTCTGGTTTTTCCCTTCAGAGCTATTTTCCAGCCAGGATTTGCCCCTGAAATCCTGCAGGGCTGGTTTGTGCCCTCAGGGATATTTCCCAGCCAGGATTTGCCCCTGAGGTTCTTCAGGGCTGGTTTTTGCCCTCATGGGTATTTTCCAGACAGCATTTCCCCATGAAGACCTGCAGGACTGCTTTATGTCCTCACAGGTCTTTTCCAGCCTGGATTTCCTTCTGTGGCTCTGCAGGGCTGGTTTTGCCCCTCAGGGGTCTTTACCAGCCAGGATTTGCCCCTGAAGCCCTGCAGAGCTGATTTTTGCTTTCAGGGATATTTCCAGCCTGGATTTGCTCCTGAGGCCCTGCAGGTCTGGTTTTTGCCCTCAGGGATCTTTTCCAGCCTGGATTTGTCCCCTCCAGCCAGGATTTACCCCTGGAGTCCTGCAGGGCTGCTTTGTGCCCTCCCAGGTATTTTCCAGCCAAGATTTGCCCCTGAGGCTCTGCAGGTCTGTTTTTTGCCCTCAGGGATCTTTCCCAGACAGGATTTGCCCCTGCAGGGTTGGTTTGTACCCTCAAGGATCTGTTCCAGCCAGGATTTGTCCCTGGGCCCCTGCAGGGCTGATTTTTGCCTTCAGGGGTATTTTCCAGCCAGAATTTGCCCCTGAAGTCCTGCATGTCTGGTTTGTGCTCTCACAGGTGTTTTCCTGTGAAAACCTGTGAGAAAAATGAGAAATGAGAAAAAGAATCTTCCTCCAGAGGATGGATTTACTAAGGTGGAAAGGTTTGTTTCATAAAGGTTTGTTTCCTGTGAAGACCTGCAGGGCTGGTTTTGCCCTCAGGGATCTTTTCTAGCCAGGATTTGCCCCCTTGAGCCAGAATTTACCCCTGAGGCTCTGCAGGTCTGGTTTTTGCCCTCAGGGATCTTTTCCAGCCAGGATTTTCCCCTGGGGCCCTGCAGGGTTGGTTTGAGCCCTCAGGGAACTTTTCCAGCCATGACTTGCCTCTGGGGCCCTGCAGGGCTGGTTTTTGCCCTCCCAGGTATTTCCCAGCCAGGATTTTCCCCCTTCAGCCAGGATTTGGCCCTGGGACCTTGCAGGGCTGCTTTGTGCCCTCAGGAATCTTTCCCAGCCTGGATTTTCTCTTGGAGTCCTGCAGGGCTGGTTTTTGCCCTCCCAGGTATTTTCCAGCCAGGATTTGCCTGTGTGGCTCTTCAGGTCTGGTTTGTGCCCTCAGGGATATTTCCCAGACAGGATTTTCTTCTGTGGCTCTGCAGGGCTGATTTTTGCCCTCAGGGATCTTTTCCAGCCAGGATTTGCTCCTGGGGCCCTGCAGGGTTGGTTTGTAACCTCAGGGAACTTTCCCAACCTGGATTTGCCCCTGGGGCTCTGCAGGGTTGGTTTGTGCCCTCTGGGATATTTCCCAGCCAAGATTTTCCCCCTTCAGCCAGGATTTGCCCCTGGGGCTCTGCAGGGCTGCTTTGTGCCCTCAGGAATCTTTCCCAGCCTGGATTTGCTCCTGGAGTCCTGCAGAGCTGGTTTTTGCCCTCCCAGGTATTTTCCAGCCAGGATTTGCCCCTGAGGCTCTGCAGGTCTGGTTTGTAACCTCAGGGAACTTTCCCAACCTGGATTTGCCCCTGGGGCTCTGCAGGGCTTCTTTGTGCCCTCAGGAATCTTCTCCAGCCTGGATTTTCTCTTGGAGTCCTGCAGGGCTGGTTTTTGCCCTCAGGGATATTTCCAAACCAGGATTCACCTCTGTGGCCCTGCAGGGCTGGTTTTTGCCCTCAGGGATATTTCCCAGCCAGGATTTGCCCCTGAGGCTCTGCAGGTCTGGTTTGTACACTCAGGGATATTTCCCAGCCAGGATTTGCCCCTGAGGCTCTGCAGGTCTGGTTTGTGCCCTCAGGTCTTACACTCGGGGATATTTTCCAGGGGTATTTGCCCCCTCCAGCCAGGATTTGCCCCCGGAGCCTTGCAGGGCTGCTCTGTGTCCTCACGTAGGTGCCATGTGTGAAATCCATTCTGCCATGACTCACTTGCTGTCCCAGGCTGTGGAGGAGGAGCCAGACAAATGCTGCTGTCAGCACGTTGGAATCCAGATTCCACATGAAATCATGGCTTTGGATGAAAACCCCACAGTCCTTCCCTTACCAGGGCTCCCAGCTCCCTGCACCCGGAACGATTCTGTGAGTAAGGCTGGCCCTAACAAAGCTGAGCTTGGTTAATTTCCACAGGAACAGCGGCTTAATTAAGGTGAAAACAGCGCTTGGAATTGAAGTGACAAAGCAGATTTGTTATAGGGCTAGTTATAAAATAAATTAGAGCTTTTTTTTTTTTTTAAATGAGAAAAAGAATCTTCCTCCAGAGGATGGATTTACTAAGGTGGAAAGGTTTGTTTCATAAAACCCCAGAAAGGTTTTGGTTGGAAGGGAGATTAAAAATCAGCTCATTCCATCCCTGCAATTAGCAGGGACACCTTCCACTATCCCAGGTTGCTCCAACCTGACCTTGTGCATTTCCAGGGATGGGGCAGCCACAGATTCTCTGGGAATTCCATCCCAGCCCCTCACAGGGAGGAATTTATTCCAAATATCCATCTACCCCTGCCCTCTGGAAGTCTGAATCTCTGTTCTCCTGTCACTCCTCTGCCTCCCTGCCCTGCCCCTTCCTCAACACCTCATCCTTTCTGCCCTACCTGACCACAGCAGGTCTGGGACCCCACCTGGAATTTCCAAAACCCATTTCCCTACAATCCAGCATCACTCCCATTTATTTTCCACCCACAGAACTTGACCACGATTGGGTTGTGATCTCACCTGGAAGCTCACAGCCCATTTCCCTCCAATCTCTCACTGGCATATTTTATGAAAATCCTTTCACTAGGATTTTTCTTCTGAGAGGCTGAGAGGCCTCAGAAACAGAATGTAAACAATAATTATCTGATTGTTTGGAATGTGGTCTGCAGGTTGCTTACCAACAGGTGCATCTTTGATTGGTTGCATGTAAATTGTTTTTAATTAATGGCCAATGACAGCCAGCTGTGTCAGCCTCTCTAGTCAGTCACAAGATTTTATTATTCATTCCTTTCTAGCCTTCTGATGTCTCCTTGCTCTTTCTTTGGTATGGTTTTAGTATATAATTTTCTTTTAATATAATATATATCATAAAATAATAAAGCAACCTTCTGAAACTTTACTGGAATAATTACCAAAATAGCTGGACAGGACCTACCTTGGCTTGTCTGGCCCTTGGTGCTGAACCAAACAGCAGCACTGTGGTGTTTCACCCCGCACACACTTTGGGCTGCCTGGGTGTGTGGTGTTTGACCCCACAGACACTTTGGGCTGGCTGGGTGTGTGGTGTTTGACCCCACACACACTTTGGGCTGCCTGGGTGCTGCAGTTGGCCCGTGGGGACAAGGCCAGGCCTGCAGGAGCTCTGCTGGTGCTGGGATGGAGCTTCCCCCCATAACAGGGGCTGCTCCTCAGGTTTCCCTCTGTGGAGAAGCTTTGAGGCCATGGTGAAGGAAAGGAGTCGGTTCTGATGGAGGCTTTGGATCCAGAGCTTTATTCTGGCCCACAGCCTCTGAATGCAGCAGCAGCTCCACCAGAACTCCCTGAGCCCGTGGCTGCTGCTCCTTTGAACCCCGGGCAGAGGGGCAGGGAAGGGGCAGGGAGCCACCAAGCAGGGACAGGAGGGGAGGGACAAAGGGACAAAGGACACCTGGATGGCCCAATGCCCCCAGGGGTAGAGGGCATCCTTTGGATCTGCCAATTCTGGAATGCCAGGACTGACAGACAGTGCTGGGAGGGGAAAGGAGAGGGGACTGACACACCTGGGAGGGAATTATCAGGGAGGGATCCAAGGTTTCTGGGGTAAACCCTGAAATCACAACACGACAAAACATGGAGTCAAGATCCTCATCCTGGTGACCCTCAAACACCACCACACCAACCCAGCATCACTCCCATTTATTTTCCAACCACAGAACTTGACCACAATTGGGCTGTGATCCCACCTGGAAGCTCTCAGCCCATTTCCCTCCAACCCAGCATCATTCCCGTTTGTTTTCCTCCCTCAGAACATGAACATCCAGGTGGAGGACATCCGGATCCGCGCCATCCTGGCCACCTACCGCAAGCGGGTCCCGGTCACCGAGGGCTACGTGGAGGTGAAGGACGAGGGCACCTGGAAGCAGATCTGTGACAGGCACTGGACCATGAAGAATTCCCGGGTGGTCTGCGGGATGTTTGGCTTCCCCAGCGAGAGGAAATACAACACCAACGTCTACAAGTAAGGGCAGGGCTGGGTGGAGGCACAGCCATTCCCTGGAACACTCGGGGCCTTGTTCCCAAGGCAGGTGGGGGACCCTGGGGGAGGAACAGCTCTGACTGCTTGGTTCCTCCAGATGGGATTTTTCATTTGTGTGAATGTTTGGAATGTCCAGCGTTTCCTGGTGCAGGCAGGGGAGGCCTTTGATCCTCATCCATGGGATGCAGCCCTTGATGAGTATCAGTGTTTGACAGGGCCTGGAATGGGAGATGGGACACTTGGCCCAAAAATATTTGTGTTGTGTAATACCAGCTTGAGGATGATCATTTCCTCCAGCAGGGATGGGCTCTGTGTGGTGGGCAGGGCAGGGATGGGACCAAACTGCTCCCACTGTGCCAGTAAATCCATCAGCTGTGAGAAAATCATGGAATGGTTTGGGTTGGAGGGGATTTACAGCCCATCCAGTCCCATCCTTGCCATGGCAGGGATGCCTTCCATGAGACCAGATTGCTCCAAGCTGGCCTTGGACACTTCCAGGGGTCCAGGGGCAGCCCCAGCTCCTCTGGGAATTCCATCCCAGCCCCTCCCCACCCTCCCAGGCAGGAATTCCTTCTCCATATCCCAGCTCACCCTGCCCTCTGTCAGTTTGAAGCCATTCCCTGTGTGCTGTCATTCCATAATATAAAGTCTCCAACTGCTCACCCCATCCATGTGCAGAAATCCAGAGGTGGAATTAGTTCTGGATGTGCTGGAAGCTCCAAAAAACTCACCTTGGAATAAAATGAGCCTTTTTGTTCCTCCTTGTGCTCAGGTTCCTCCTTCCCACCCTGAGTGCCATTCCTGTCTGTGCATCCCAGAAGGTGCTGGGAAAAGGGTTTGCTGTGATCTCAGTGCTGCTTTTCCTCCCTACATTTGCAGATTCCTTTAAAATGAAGGAAGAAAGCAGTGATTTAGTGATTTATAGAGAGAACATTGTGTTTCCCAGAGCTGCAAGCAGAAAGGTTTAGGCTGTGTTTCCTGTTTCTTTGGAGCCAGGAGCTCTGGATTTTTTTGTTGTCATTGCTTCTGTTTGCTTTTTGTCACCAAGTCCTCATCCCAGACTGGGCTCTTCCCACACTGTTCCCTAGGAAAAACACCCTGAAGCAGATGTAAAAGAGTTTAAATGAATTCTGTCTGGTTCCTTTGCTGCTCCGTGGCCTGGGCAGTGGGGAAGCAGCTCCAGGGGAGGGCTGAAGGCCCCAGGCAGGAGCCGTGGTTTTCCTGCCTGCCCCTCTGGTCTGTGGAATTGCTATTTCTGAACATTCCCTCTGCATCAGCCTGGCCACATTTCGTTTCTTTCATTAGCAAGATCCTGATCTGCTGGAGAGATCCTTGACTTGGAATAACCCAAAGCCACACAGGGAAAATCAGGAATAAAGAACCCGCTGGAATTCAGGGAGATGAGCAGGGAATTCGTTGCCCTGGACACCAGTTTCAGGAGGGTTTGCTTCCACCAGTGCAGCACATTTCCCTCAAACCCATCCCTGAGATTCCCATCCCCTGCAGGAGCAGGGAATAAATCACCTCCAGACAGACTAAGTAGATTTTTCCTGCTTCCACTTGTGGCCTTTCCAAGAAAAGCATTAACTGCAGCATCTGGAGCCATCTGCCTTGAATAAAAAGGTGCTCAGGAGCTGTCCTGCCTCTGGGACACATGGAAATGGAAACACTGACAGAAGGTTGTTCAGCAGCAACTCAGCACTGCTGAAAATCCCACTGAACCGAGCTGGAATTAGGAATGTGAAGTGCTCCCAAATCCCAGCCCAGGAGACCTCTGCTGCTGAAGAGCCTCAGAGCCCCAAGACCTCCCTCCCTTTCCTTGTTTTCAGCCTTGCTGGGCTCCAGCACCCACAAATATTTTGGAAAACATGCTGGAACATTATCCCAGGTTAGGAAAGAAAAATGGGGATGGCATTTTATTGGATGGGAGAGGCTTGTAAAGCTTTGGCAGCTGCACAGTTTTGTTTGTCAGCAGAGTTTAAAAGCTGAATTCTTCCTTGGGCTGCTTCCCTCTGTGTTATGGGCGGGTGCATCGTGTCCAGCTGGTGTTACTGGGAAAGCTCCCAATTCTGGCCTGGGAATGACCTTGGATTTGTGGTCAAGGCACTGGGATGATGACCAGTGGCACCTTCTCACCTGGGCCAGAGGATGGTTTGTTTTGGAGAGGGAGAAGCTCATCCTGGAGCTAAACCCCCTCTCCCTGTGAATGTGAAGCTGCAGAAAAGTCCTTTCTTCTCATTTCTCCCTTTAATTTGAGAATCCCCTTCTCCCTGGAGCAGATCCTTCCCCTCTCCTCCTCCACAGCCGGGAGAAAAGCTGGGATCAGGTTTCTGCTGGCCAAGGCTGCCCCTTCCCACATCCCCCCATCCCACTGCCCAGCTCTGCTCCTGCACAGTGCTGGGAGGTGAAATGATTTGCAGATGGATCTTGCTCAAAAGAAAACAAGTGAGTTCATCGTTGTCCCACTGCCAGGGGTTTATTCCTGACTGTAACTCGGCCTCTGGAGCTGACAGCACAATTTATGTTCAGAAATGAAACAAATCTAAAGTGGAGTCCCTGCTCTTGTTCATTCCTCACAGTGGCTTTTATATAGGAATTGCTGTAACTCCTCCTCCCAGTTCCTGCTCTGGCTGGGAAAGGAGAATTTAATGCATTTTGCTGATGGAGAGAGGAGAAATTTGGGATCAGTGAGAGGGACCTGATGCCTTTTTGAGCTCTCTGTGACTTGACAAAGAAATGGCTCCAGGATTAAAGAGCTGCTCCCAGCTGAACCAGTCTGCTCACCCCATACAAACCCAGTCAGAGGAGCTGGGCAGTAGTTCAGTAGCAACTTCATCACTTCAATATTTGCAGTAGGAACCCTCCTGGGTTTTTTTTTCCCCTGGAAAATCCAGAATCTGAAGGGTTTAGGTGGGCCTGGCTTCCCTCCCTCCTCCCTGAGGCTGAAGGCAGCACCTTGATAACTTCAGGAGCTTCCCAAGGGTTGAAACCTCTGCTCACAGCCCCGAGGAGCTCCCCAGCCTCTGCTCCGTGGGATTTGGGTGAATTCTCCAGGAGTTTGTGTGCAATGATTTGTTCTCTGCTCCCCAAGTCATGGAATCGTGGAATACCCTGAGTGCTCCTTAACCAACCCTTCCCACAGAGCTCCACCTGAGCTTTGTTCAGAGCTTTTCTGGGATGAAAATCCCTCTCTCCTCACCAGTAGAAATGGTTTGAGTTCCAGCTTGACCTGGAATTGGCTGAGCTCTCCCAGCAGGAATGTTCATTCCCACCTCTGACCTGAGCAGCATCACCCTGGGCTCCCACTGATCCCAGCTGGACCCTTTTGTGTTAAAAACAAAACATCAGCAAAGCCCTGAGATTCTGGCTGTAAAGATCAGCTGAATTCTGCTTTTTTAACATAGATTCAGGCTGGGGACACGAGGTGGGGTTTTATTTCTCCCCAGCCTCCCGAGGGCTGTTAATACCATCCAGATGTTGATGCCTCATGAAATTTCCAGGATGAGGTCATTGTTTGCTATTCTAAGGCATCCCCATCCCTGCTTCCCTAAGCCAGGCTGGTTCTTGTCTGCTCTGGAGTTCATGGAGCTCTCTGGACCTGTCTGAGAAGGATGAAAATGCTCCTTCAGGTCCTCCCTTCTGTCCTGAGCATGGCTGGGAAGTGGCTGCTTTTCTTGCATCCTCCCTGGGTTTATTTTTAAAATTTTAACTCTATTCCTATTTTTCCATCCTTTTTTTCTCGATTCAGGGACTCAGCTCTGTTGTGTCAGAGGTTGGTTCTGTCAGCTGCTGTTCCTCACAGGTCAGGCAGGGTCCTGCTGCTGTTCCCTGGGATGGATCTCAGCCCTGCTCCATCCTTTTCCAGCATCATGGGATGCAGCTGCAGCTCCCTCTCCAGCCTGGATCCCTCCCCAGCCTCAGCCCAGGCAGATCGGGTTCCAGGAAGGATTAGTGAGAGGCTGGGAGCCAGGAGAGCCTGGAGAAATGCTGAGCTGGGCAGCAGAGCCCAGCGAGCACAGGGGAGAAAAGTGTCCCCTCCAACATCTGTGACCCTGCAGAATCGAAATCCTAAATGGAAAACCTGGGACAGCCTGGACCTGCTCAGTGGAGTCCCCAAAAGCCCCCTGAGAAAGGCTCTTTGCCCCTCTCCAGCTGCTCCCCAGGCTCTCTCTGCTGCAGCAAAGCAGAGCTGCTGCTTTTTCTCCCCAAATTCCACCCACCTTGCTGTGCCATTTATCACAGCTAATCCCTGGATCCCAGCTCTGCGTGGCACAGATTCCTGGAATGAGGAGCAGCACTGGGATCACACAGAGCCACGTGGAGATCCCAGCAGGGCGTGGGCTCCCCTGAGCCTTCCCTGGTTTTCACTCCTTTTTGAGCCCGACCTGACCCATATTTCCATTCCTCTCCACCCTGTTGTCGGTGGTCACAGGGGTTTGTGGAGGATGGAAGAGACAGGATTTTGATTCCATGATCAGAAGGTTTGATTTATTATATTATGATATATATATAACATTATAACTATTCTACATAGAGATAGAAAAGAAGAGAGGCTTCTTCAGAAGCTGGCTAAGCTAAGAAAGAGATAGAAAGAATGAATAACAAGGTCTATGTCTGGCAGAGAGCGAAGAGCAGCTCTATCATGAGTGGTCAGTAGATCCAAACATCTGCAGGGGACCAACCACAGGTGGACCTGTTGCATTCCACAGCAGCAGATAATAATTGTTTATATTTGTTACTGAGCTTCTCAGCTCCAACAGGAAAAATCCTACAGAAAGGATTTTTCACAAAGAATGTCTGCGACACCACCCCAGCAGCCTCCCAGTCAGGATGGAGCTGGATCCCTGCCCTTCCCAGTTTATCACACGTGCCCCTTCCTCCTCAGGAGTGCCTGGAGCAGCTCCAGGGAGTTTGGGAGTGAGAAGCAGGAGCTGCTGCCAAGCTGCTCTGCTGTGAACAAGCCAGCAGGGGAATTGCTCGTGCTCTCGGAAATTGCTCTCAGGTTGTTAACACAGACTCGGAGAGGCTTTGGATTTTTCCCAATCCCAGCTGATAGCTGCTGGGCAGCACAAGGGGAGGGTTGTTCTGGGGGCTCTCCAGCCCAGTTATCTGCACAAATCCTCTTGGTCCATTTGGAATTAGCTGATCCCTGTCCCTGCCTTGGATGGGATCTGCACTGCTGGGAATGTGTCATTTGCTGGAGCTGCAAATTCCTTTGATTCCTACTCAGACTTTTTAGCTCTTGCAGGGATTTATTTCCTTTAAACTGGTTGGACTTGATGATCTTGGAGGTCTTTTCCAAGTTTAAGTGACACCTCAACGGAGTCATGGTGTGGATGAACAGATCAGCCTCCAAATAATCCCGCCCAATCCTCACTTCATCCTAGGGCATTTTTTCTCCCCAAAAATTTAGCAAAATCCATTTTGTTTGCACATCCCTAACTTCTCCCTGTTATGTTTGCCTAATTATCTCATCATAAAAAAAAACAATATTTAAAAGTAGTACCAATTTTAATTGAATATTTGAAATAAAAAAATTATAAAATTGGATACAATACAATTGAATCAAAATAAAGGATAATTTGGTTCAAATAATAGCACATAAGCAAAAGATAACCGTGGGGTGTTGTCGGTGGTCACAGGGGTTTGTAGATGGATGGAAGAGTCAGGATCTTGATTCCATGATCAGAAGGCTTGATTTATTATATTGTAATATATATATAACATTATAACTGTACTACATAGTGATAGAAAGGAAAGAAGCTTCTTCAGAAGCTGGCTATGCTAAGAAGAGAGATGGAAAGAATGAATAACAAAGGTCTGTGTCTGCAGAGAGCGAGAGCAGCTCCACCATGAGTGGTCAGCAGATCCAAACATCTACAGGGGACCAACCACGGGTGGACCTGTTGCATTCCACAGCAGCAGATAATAATTGTTTACATTTGCCACCGAGCACCTCAGCTCTAGAAGGAAAAATCCTACAGAAAGGATTTTTCACAAAGAATGTCTGCGACAGCGGGGTACAGAGTGCAGGGTTCTGGGACCCTTCCACCTCCCGTACAAGCTTGCCAAGTGAAAATTCCCCCTTTTATGCCATCTCCCCTTGCCATCTCCTCCCATTTCCAATTCATCATAGCTCTACCTCCACCCTCATCACCACCTTTACCACGCATGCGCCACCACTCGGTTTGGTGGTCACACAAGTCTTTGGGGCTCGTCTGATGAAGATTTCATGGTCTTCCTCTGTGTCCTTTAATTCACCTTTGGGTTACACATGTGCACCAAGCCAGTACAATATAAGCCAAGACTAACATATCACTATATCTACATATCAAGGCAATAAATCCCTTATAATTAACATTTTCTGGGACCTAACTAGGTTTTGCTTCTTTTCTGCTCATTTTTAGCGACTGTATTGTCACAGACATTCTTCGTGAAAAATCCTTTCTGTAGGATTTTTCCTGTTGGAGCTGAGAGGCTCAGTAACAAATGTAAACAATTATTATCTGCTGCTGTGGAATGCAACAGGTCCACCTGTGATTGGTCCCCTGTAGATGTTTGGACCTACTGACCACTCACGATGGACCTGCTGTCGTCTCTGCCGAGACACAGAGCCTTGTTTTTCATTCCTTCTATCTCTCTGTTAGCTTAGCCAGCTTCAGAAGAAGCCTCTTTCCTTTCTATAATTATGTAGTATAGTTATAATGTGTATATATATCATAACATAATAAATCTAGCCTTCTGATAATGGAATCAAGAGCCTGTCTCCGACATCCTCTAATAAACCCCTGTGAACATGGACAACACTGTATCTTCAGCTTCTTTCCTCCTGTCCTTGTGAACATCTGCCGGGAGTGGTGGGGTGGAGCCCCTCCTCTCCCTCCCTTCTTTGGCATTACAACTTTTAACTATTTTTATTATTCCCAAATATTAATTACTGCACCAATATTGATTACTGTTTCAACTTTATCAGCACCAATCATACCTATTTATCACATCCCCTTCCCCTTCACTCCTTTCAGGATGTTTGCCAGCCGAAGGAAGCAGCACTACTGGCCTTACTCCATGGACTGCAGCGGGAACGAGGCCCACATTTCCAGCTGCAAACTGGGCAACCACCTGCCGGGCACGGGCACGAACAGCAGCTGTGCCAGCGGGATGCCCGCCGTGGTCAGCTGCGTGCCCGGCCGCGCCTTCGCCCCCAGCAGCCACAGCGGCTTCCGAAAGGCCTTCAGGCAGGAGGTGAGCAGGGAGCAGCCCCAAAATGGGTGGGAAAAGCCTGAAAAACCGTCTGATCCCACCCCCAGCCGTGGGCAGGATGCTTGCTGCTGCTGGGCTTGTTGCAGCCTGGCCTTGGGCGCTTCCAGTCACAGCTTTCCTGGGAATTCCATGCCAGGACCTCACCGCTGTTCCAGGGAAGAATTCCTTCCCAAAATCTCATCTATCCTTTCCCCCTGGCAGTGGGAAGCCATTCCCTGTGTCCTGTCCTGTGACCATGTTCAGGGAAGAATTCCCTCCCAAAATCTCATCTATCCCCTCCCTCTGGCAGTAGAAAGCCATTCCCTATGTCCTATCCTGTGACCATGTTCAGGGAAGAATTCCTTCCCAAAATCTCATCTATCCCTTCCCTCTGGCAGTGGGAAGCCATTCCCTGTCCCTATCCTGTGACCATGTTCAGGGAAGAATTCCCTCCCAAAATCTCATCTATCCCTTCCCTCTGGCAGTGGGAAGCCATTCCCTGTGTCCTGTCCTGTGACCGTGTTCACAGGGGTCTAAGGATGAGGGAAGAGATGAGGATCTGACACTATGGTTCAGAAGGCTGCTTTATTATTTTATGATATATATTCTATTAAAACTACACTAAAAGAATAGAAGAAAGGATTTCATCAGAAGGCTGGCTAAGAATAGCAAAAGAAAGAATGATAACAATGAGCTTGTGGCTCAGGCAGAGAGTGTGAACCAGCTGACTGTGATTGGCCATTAATTAGAAACAACCACATGAGACCAATCCCAGATGCACCTGTTGCATTCCACAGCAGCAGATAACCATTGGTTACATTTTGTTCCTGAGGCCTCTCAGCTTCTCAGGAGGAAAAGTCCTAAGGAAAGGATTTTTCTTAAAACACATCTGTGACACTGTCCCTCCAGGCCTTCCTGCCCAGCAGATTCCCAGAGTTCAGGGCTGTTCCTGCAGCATCTGCTGAGAGATGTGAAAACAGAATTATGGGATGGTTTGGGTTGGAAGGGACCTCAAAGTCCATCCCATTCCACCCCTGCCATGGGCAGGGACACCTCCTCTATCCCAGGGTGCTCCAAGCCCTGTCCAGCCTGGCCTGGGACACTTCCAGGGATCCAGGGGCAGCCACAGCTGCTCTGGGAATTCCATCCAGCCCCTCACCACCCTCCCAGGGAGGAATTTCTTTCCAATATCCCACCCAGCTGCCAACTAGAGCAGGAAACCCTGGGGGTGTAACCTTCACCCCCAACTCCCACAACGTCCCCTCTGCAATGCCCACCTCCCTGCACCCCAGCTGAGCTCCCACCCTCCCAATTCCAGGTTCTTCCCTCCATCTCCCACCTCCAAAGGGTGGGACAGCAGCTCCCAGGGCAGCTGGCAGAGCTGGAAGGGAAGAGTGAGGAAATCCCTGGGTCACGTTCCTGTTGGAGCTGCTCTGAGCCAGCTGAACTCGTGCCCGGCTGTGCTGTTCCACAGGCTCTGGAATTCTGCTGGAATCACCCTGTGGAAATCAGCTGGCATTTCCTCCACCTCCATGTCCTCGGCGAGGAAATGGCCTGGGGGAGACTGGGAAAACACAGGGAGCTTGGAAAGCTGGGTTTGTTTAGTCTGGTGAGGAGGAGAGCGCTGAGCGGGGCGTAAAAATCCCAGGAGATGCAAAAATGTTGGAAAACAAGGCTGGAATTGGTCGTTCCCAGTGTCAGGGTAGGAGAGGACAGCCTAACAAGCAGCAAACATGGGCTAGGTGGGTGCCAGGGGAAATTTCCCTGCTGCAGCCTTGGGATGGATGGGGAATCCATCCAAACTCAGAGGTGTCTCATTGGAGAATTTTGTGGATTTGTGAAATTGTGACCATTTGGATTTTGTGGCTGTTCCTGGGTGTTTTAGGGGCGTCTCTGGGCTTTTCCCAGGGGCCAATAATGGGAATAATTATTGGTGGGAATAATGCAATCCCTGCCTGGATCCCAGGCTCTTCCCTGCAGCAGAGCCTGCAGGATTTAGGCCTGGGAGGTGAAAGGTTTTGTGAAAGGTTTTTGTGTCAGGGCTAGGAGAGGAGCCTAACAATCAGCACACATGGGCTAGGTGGGTGCCAGAGGAAATTTTCCTGCTGCAGCCTTGGATGGATGGGGAATCCATCCAAACTCAGAGGTTTCACATTGGAGCATATTGTGGATTTGTGAAATTGCGACCATTTGGATTTTGTGGCTGTTCCTGGGTACACTTTATTCTGTTCCCACCCCAGGGAATTTGGGTTTTCTCAGGGTGCTTGGAAGGAGCAGCCTCACCATGGGTGTGGGAGGTTGGATTTTGCAGGATAAATCAGCTCCCAGGGGCTGAACTGGGAGTCCCAGTTCACAGAATTATTCACAGAATCACTGGGTTGGAAGAGACCTTCAGGATCATCCAATCCAACCCAGCCCCAACCCCTCAACTCACCCCTGGCACCCAGTGCCACATCCAGGCTTTGTTAAACACACCCAGGTGGTGATTCCACCACCTCCCCGGGCAGAACATTCCAGAACTTTATCACCTTTTCCATAAAAAACTTTTTAGGGGGGGGTTTCTGGCTCTTCCCAGGTGCCAATAATGGGAATAATTATTGGTGGGAATAATGCAATCCCTGCCTGGATCCCAGGCTCTTCCTTGCAGCAGAGCCTGCAGGATTTAGGCCAGGGAGGTGAAAGGTTTTGTGAAAGGTTTTTGTGTCAGGGTAGGAGAGGACAGCTTAACAAGCAGCAAACACGGGCTAGGTGGGTGCCAGAGGAAATTTTCCAGCTGCAGCCTTGGGATGGATGGGGAATCCATCCAAACTCGGAGGTTCCTTGTTGGAGAATTTTGTGGATTTGTGAAATTGCAACCATTTGGATTTTGTGGCTGTTCCTGGGTACACTTTATTCTGTTCCCACCCCAGGGAATTTGGGTTTTCTCAGGGTGCTTGGAAGGAGCAGCCTCACCATGGGTGTGGGAGGTTGGATTTTGCAGCATAAATCAGCTCCCAGGGGCTGAGCTGGGAGTCCCAGTTCACAGAATTCACAGAATCACAGAATCACTGGGGTGGAAGAGACCTTCAGGATCATCGAGTCCAACCCAGCCCCAACCCCTCAACTCACCCCTGGCACCCAGTGCCACATCCAGGCTTTGTTCAACACACCCAGGGATGGTGATTCCACCACCTCCCCGGGCAGAACATTCCAGAACTTTATCACCTTTTCCATAAAAAACTTTTTGGGGGGGGTTTCTGGCTCTTCCCAGGTGCCAATAATGGGAATAATTATTGGTGGGAATGATGCAATCCCTGCCTGGATCCCAGGCTCTTCCCTGCAGCAGAGCCTGCAGGATTTAGGCCAGGGAGGTGAAAGGTTTTGTGAAAGGTTTTTGTGTCAGGCTAGGAGAAGACAGCCTAACAATCAGCAAACACGGGCTAGGTGGGTGCCAGAGGAAATTTCCCTGCTGCAGCCTTGGATGGATGGGGAATCCATCCAAACTCGGAGGTTCCTCATTGGAGAATTTTGTGGATTTGTGAAATTGTGACCATTTGGATTTTGTGGCTGTTCCTGGGTGTTTTAGGGGCGTCTCTGGGCTTTTCCCAGGTGCCAATAATGGGAATAATTATTGGTGGGAATAATGCAATCCCTGCCTGGATCCCAGGCTCTTCCCTGCAGCAGGATATAAATAATATATAGAGCTTGCAGGATTTAGGCCCTGGAGGTGAAAGGTTTTGTAAATCTTTGTTAATCTCCCGAGCTGCACGCGCTGCCAAGTAATTCCTTAAGCCTTTGTTTGGGCTTTGCATGTCCTTGGTGTGACCCCAGCCTGGAGAAAAAGCTCCAGGCACGATCCCAGTCGGAAAAGCAAAGGATTTGTGGTGTTTCCAAACATAAAGCTTTGCTCTCAGCACCTCAAGCCAGCTCTGGGGTGCAGCAGGGTTGGCAGCTCCCTGCTTGGCACTGGAGAGAGGAGTGGGTGATTAACAGATAATAACTAAATTATATTTAACGATATTATATATAAATTATATTTAACAAAATTATATATAAATATATTATATTATAAACCCAGAAATGAGAGGAGCTGGAGTTGCCACTCAGCTGGACATTTCTGACTGAAAATGTTGGATTTTTTATTCCACTTTTCATTTATTATTTATCTTTATTATTTATTATATATTGTTTATATATTATTATTGGTCAGAACTGAGCACTCAGGCAGGTTTATAGGGCTTGAGCTCAATATTGATCCTGGATTAGGCCAGGGCTGGAGGTGTGAACAGCAAATAAATCTCTTTAGGGCAGCCAGGGGTGAGAGCTGGGCACTGGTGGGCTCAGGGCCATTCCCAACCCTCCTGCAAGGCTCCCAAGGAATACAAGAAATTGATTTTTTCCATTTTTTCCAGGACAGAAAAAGGTTCCTAAATCCAAGCACCTGCAGAGAACTGGGATGGGATTTTTTATTCTCTACCCACACATGAGGTGTGAGAAACAAATCCATGCTCACCAAAATCGTTGCAGATAAAAATCTCCTTTCCTCCAGCACTTTCAGGCACTGAATTCTGTGATGGATTTTTTAAGGTGTCTCAAGTGATTCTATGATAATTTTTAGGCCCAGATTTCCATAAATAACCCCTGCAAAGGATGGAAATGACCCCAGTGTTGCCTTTTTCCCAACCTGGAAAGGAAACTCAAGACAATTTTATTAAGGGGGAATATAAAAGAGGACAATTTTAGTAAGGGGGAATATAAAAGAGGACAATTTTAGTAAGGGAGAATAAAAAAGAGGATCTTTATTTGAAGGCCTTCAAGGAGCAGTTTTGGAAAGATGTCCACAAAACTCACTCCCAGGAAGAGTACATATCTATAGGAGGTACATATTTATAAATTTGTGGCCTGCCCAGGGAGGTGGTGGAATCCCCATCCCTGGGTGTGTTTAACAAAGCCTGGATGTGGCACTGGGTTCAGTTGAGGTGTTGGGGCTGGGTTGGACACAATGACCTTGAAGGTCTCTTCCAACCCAGTGATTCTGTGGGTTCTGTGAGTTCTGTGAGTTCTGTGGGTTTTGTGAATTCTGTGAGTTCTGTGAATTCTGTGATTCTGTGAGTTCTGTGAGTTCTGTGAGTTCTGTGAATTCTGTGAGTTCTGTGAATTCTGTGAGTTCTGTGAGTTCTGTGAATTCTGTGAGTTCTGTGAATTCTGTGAGTTCTGTGAGTTCTGTGAGTTCTGTGAATTCTGTGAATTCTGTGAGTTCTGTGGGTTCTGTGAGTTCTGTGGATTCTGTGAGTTCTGTGAATTCTGTGAATTCTGTGAATTCTGTGAGTTCTGTGAATTCTGTGAGTTCTGTGGGTTCTGTGAATTCTGTGAGTTCTGTGGGTTCTGTGAATTCTGAGAGTTCTGTGAATTCTGTGAATTCTGTGAATTCTGTGAGTTCTGTGGGTTTTGTGAACTCTGTGAATTCTGTGAGTTCTGTGAATTCTGCATTTATAACAAAGGCAAAACCCAGAGGGCATCACCTCTGCCGTGTCTGTGTCTTGCAGCAGCCCCTGGTGAGGCTGAAGGGAGGAGCCAACACGGGCGAGGGCCGCGTGGAGGTGCTGAAGAACGGCGAGTGGGGCACGGTGTGCGACGACAACTGGAACCTGGTGTCAGCCAGCGTGGTGTGCCGGGAACTGGGCTTTGGCAGCGCCAAGGAGGCCATCACGGGAGCCAGGCTGGGCCAAGGTGAGCTCCAGCACACTCCAGAGAGCTCCAGCACACTCCTGAGAGCTCCACCACACTCCACGGAGCTCCACAACAGCTCCTGAGAGCTCCACCACGCTCCAGGGAGCTCCAGCACACTCCACGGAGCTCCACCACACTCCACAGAGCTCCACCACAGCTCCTGGGAACTCCACCACACCCCAGGGAGCTCCACCACACTCCAGGGAGCTCCACCACAGCTCCACGGAGCTCTACCACAGCTCCTGGGAGCTCCACCACACTCCAGGGAGCTCCACCACAGCTCCACGGAGCTCCAGCACACTCCAGGGAGCTCCACCACAGCTCCACGGAGCTCCACCACACTCCACGGAGTTCCACAACAGCTCCTGAGAGCTCCACCACACTCCAGGCAGCTCCAGCACACTCCAGGGAGCTCCACCACACTCCAGGCAGCTCCACCACACTCCAGGCAGCTCCACCACACTCCAGGCAGCTCCACCACACTCCAGGGAGCTCCACCACAGCTCCTGAGAGCTCCAGCACACTCCAGGGAGCTCCACCACACTCCAGGGAGTTCCACCACACTCCACAGAGCTCCACCACACTCCAGGGAGCTCCACCACAGCTCCTGAGAGCTCCACCACAGCTCCTGAGAGCTCCACCACAGCTCTACGGAGCTCCAGCACACTCCAGGGAGCTCCACCACAGCTCCAGGGAGCTCCACCACACTCCACGGAGCTCCAGCACAGCTCCAGGCAGCTCCACCACACTCCAGGGAGCTCCAGCACAGCTCCACGGAGCTCCACCGCACCCCGGGGAGCTCCAGCACACTCCAGGGAGCTCCACCACAGCTCCGGAGACCTCCCGCACAGCTCCTGAGAGCTCCACCACACTCCAGGGAGCTCCATCACACTCCAGGGAGCTCCATCACACTCCAGGGAGCTCCACAACCGCTCCTGGGAACCCTGGGCTCGGGAGAGTTCATCCCCAAACACCTGACACCAAATTCATCCACCAAACACCAAATTCATCCCCAGGCACCAGACACCAAATTCATCCCCAAATCCCAAATTCATCCCCAAACACCAGAAACCAAATTCATCCCCAAATCCCAAATTCATCCCCGAATTCATCCCCAAGCACCAAATTCATCCCCAAACTCATCCCCATACAGCAGACACCAAAATCATCCTCAAATACTAAATTCATTCCCAAATTCATCCCCAAACACCAAATTCATCCCCAAACACCAAATTCATCCCCAAACACTGGAAACCAAATTCATCCCCAAACACCAAATTCATCCACCAAACACCAGGTTTATGTCCAGAAAGGAGACAGAAGAGTCCTGGTACTTTATTCAAACAAAGGCAGAGGCCATGAGGTCTCTAAAATTTTTGCACGATGCAGAGTCTTTTTAATCCTAATTTCTCTCTCTCATTCCCCACTGGCTGAGGTACTTGAGAGGCACAGACTTCCCAAATCCCCTGATCCAGACCCCCTTCTAGTGTATCCCCCCCTTTGTGTCCATCAGTGGAATTCCCATGGAATTTATGGCTCCTCCCATTGTTTCTTTCATCCCTCAGTATCCAGTTTTATTCATCAGCAGACCCACAGCTTGTTTGTAAAGACAAATCCCTCATTCCTTTCACTGGTGCCCTGAATTCAGGAATGTTCCACCCCCAGGAACATCCCATAACTCAGGGCACGGTGGATTTTCATCAGGATGTTCAATTTGAGGATGTTCAATTTGAGGATGTTCAATTTGAGGATGTTCAATTTGAGGACCAGGAGTTTCTTCCCTCACCTTAATAAGTCTCTTGGGGCCAGGCTGGAATTCTGTGACTTAAAAAGATTCCCTGGAAAAAAGCCTGGGGATGATGAGTTTGACCTTTTGATCAGGCAGCTGTTCCTGAGCAAAAGGTCAAACTCAGCATCCCAGTAATTAATTCTTAACAACTCATCATTGTTCCAGTAATTAATTTTTAATTATCTCATCTGCTGCTCTGAAATTCCCTTGGAGTTCTCCAGAACCACACCATGATGTAATGCATTACTAGAAGGTTCCTGGCAGAAAATGAGTCCTGGAGTCAGACTTCAAACGTTCCAATTTAAGAGCAGGACAGTAATTTAGCTCATTATAAATAGAAGGGCATTTGAACAGCTCAGAGCCAGGTTTGGGTTTGGATTTCCTGTCTCTGGGAGTTGGTTTAAATCCCAAAAAGTGGTCAAAGGTGAACTGAAACCACCTGGTGATTCCCACACCCTGTTCCCAGGGTGGAAATCCAAAAAAACAAAAATACAGCAAACCCTTGTTGCGAGAATAAAACATTTAAAAATTAAAAAATTTAAAGCAAACGCTTGTTGTGAAAATAACCAAAGAAAAACAAAACAAAACAAAACAAAACCCAAAAAAACAAAACAAAACAAAACCCCAAAACAAAACAAAACAAAACAAAAAAAAAAAAAACAAAAAAAAACCAAAAAAAAAAAAAAAAAAAAACCAAAAAAAACCCAGAAGACACCATGACCTTGTGGGAATAACCAAAAAAAAAAAAGATGCCAAACCCTTGGGAGAATAACTAAAAAAAAAAAAAAATTACACCAAGTCCTTGTTGTGAGAATAATCACAAAAAAAAGACAACAAATTCTTCTTGTGAAAGCAACAAAAAAATTTACACCAAATCTTTGTGGTGAGAATAAAGGAATGGGGGAAATTTTGAGACTAAAGGAATGGGGGGAAATTTGAAAAGAAAGGAATGGGGGAAATTTTGAGAATAAAGGAATGGGGGAAAAATTGAGAATAAAGGAATGGGGGAAAATTTGAAAAGAAAGGAATGGGGGGAAATTTTGAAAAGAAAGGAATGGGGGAAATTTTGAGAATAAAGGAATGGAGGAAAAATTGAGAATAAAGGAATGGGGGGAAATTCCTTCAGCTTAGAGAAGGGCAGAGAAGGAAAAAACACGTGGGTGTCCTGAGTCTGTGAAGCTTTAAAACTTGACCAAACCCACTGGATTTGCCAAAAACCCTCTTTGTGGTGGGCTGGAATTTGCTGATGTGTTTAAGGGGATGGAGGAAACAGCTTCATCATCCTGGGGCTGCCACGTGAGGGAGCAGAACGTGGAACGCGCTGTTCCCCAGCCTGGGATCCCCCTCTGCCCTCCCACACGCTTCCCTTCCCGTTTCTTTTCTTTTCCCCTCTCTCATCCATCAGTGCTCCCTGTCAGGAGTGTCCCTTGGGATGGGGGATGTCCCTGCAGCAGCCACAGGGTGATGTTTTGGTTGGAAAATGAGATTTTTCTGGCCCTGGATGCTCAGGGAGCTCTCCAAGCTCTCCACGCCGTGTCCCTGTTTGCACTTTATTCTGTTCCAGCTGCACCCCAGGGAATTTGGGTTTTCTCAGGGTGCTTGGAAGGAGCAGCCTCACCATGGGTGTGGGAGGTTGGATTTTGCAGGATAAATCAGCTCCCAGGGGCTGAACTGGGAGTCCCAGTTCACAGAATTATTCACAGAATTATTCACAGAATCACTGGGTTGGAAGAGACCTTCAGGATCATCCAGTCCAACCCAGCCCCAACCCCTCAACTCACCCCTGGCACCCAGTGCCACATCCAGGCTTTGTTAAACACACCCAGGGATGGTGACTGCACCACCTCCCCGGGCAGAACATTCCAGAACTTTATCACCTTTTCCATAAAAAACTTTTTCCTAAGATCCAACCTGTATTTCCCTTGGCATAGCCTGAGACTGTGTCCTCTGGTTCTGTCAGTGCTGCCTGGAGAAAGAGAAAGACAAGACAAAGTGGGAGAGCAGAGCCTTCCACAGAGCTCAGGGTGTGGGAGGATTTATCCACCTTTCATAGACCCAGATTTAACAATTCACCCTTTTTCCCACAAGAGGAGGAGACTCTGAGCTCATGGATGTGGTATTTTCAGAGATCCCTGTTGAAGGCAGGAATGATGCATCTGACTCCATGTTCTCAGAAAGCTGCTTTATTATTTTATTATCTATATTATATTACAGAATACTATACTAAACTATACTAAAGAGTACAGAAAAGATACAGACAGAAGATAATAAAGAAAAACTTGTGACTCCTTCCAGAGTCCCAACACAGCCTGACCATGATTGGTCATTAAATTAAAACAGTTCACATGTTGGATAAACAATCTCTAACCACATTCCAAGGAAGCAGCAAAACACAGGAGAAGCAAATCAGATAATTATTGTTTTCTTTTTTTTTTTTTTTTTTTTTTTTTTTGAGGCTTCTCATCTTCCCAGGAGAAGAATCCTGGGCAAAGAGATTTTTCAGAAAACGTGCCAGTGACACATGGATGTGTTGATATCCTGGGAGGGAGAACATGGAATTAAATCCAAGGAGTAGGTGAAGGCAAATGTTGGATGGACAGGCCTAATCCTGGGGTTTTTAAGTGCAATGGCATGGGATGAAATACAATTTTCCTCACATTTCAACATTTGGCTCCATTTCTGTGCCCCCACGTGCCATAATTTCCCCAAGAGGAGCAGCCGTGCCAGGGTTCTCTGGCTCAGAGAGGCCCTGCCCTTGTCCTTTGTCACCTTGTCATCCCCCTGGAATGGCTTTGCCAGGCTGGCAATGTTGGCCTGGCTCCCTCCTGCATTCCTGGAGCTTCTCCCCCCAGTTCTGGTCAGGGCTTTGCTCCCCCTCAGCCCTTTGGTGGCTGCAGAATGACTGGGAAGTGCTGCCAGCTCCAGATGGGAACCACAAACAGGATTTTAATGAGAGAGAGGCAAAAAAAGGGACAAAATTCCCATTCCCAGCAGCCTCCCCCAGGAATGTCCTCCCACCCTGTCCAGCTGTGGTGGGAGGGATGGACACAGGGCTGGCCAAGTTGGCCAAACCCCATTAATAAATTGTGAGTGAAATTAAACCCAACACATTCACATCTCTGCCTTGTTGTTCTTTCTAACCAGTTTTGGAAGCAGGAGCTGAGTTTTGCAGGAGGATCATTCCCTTCCATGCTTTTCTGATGGAAATTCCAATTTGCTGCTGCTGCTTATCCTGAGAAGACCCAAATTATTCCATTTTTCTGCCAGCAACTCGAGCCCATTCTCTGCAATTGTTCTCTGCTGTTTCTGTCAGTGCTGGAATCCTCGACCTGTCCCAGATTTCTTTTCCTGACTCCTCATCCACCCTGTGGATGTTTCATTCACAGCCAACGTGTCAATGTCCCAGTTCTATGTCAGGAATGCCAGGCCTTGACTGGAAGCAGATTCCAGCACAAAGACCCAGCCAAAAGGTCACAATTTGTGAATCCCTACAGCTCAAGTTTGTAAATTATGAAACAGTGGAAACTTGGTTTTTCCTGGGATTCTTGCATGCCTGAGTAGCAGAGAATACTGGAAAGAATATAATGGTGAAAATATAACAATAATTTCACAGATTTTTGGTTTATTTTTACAAAAAATCAGCAGATGTTTTCCAAGTTGTGAATGCTGGAGGTCACTGTGGTATTCACAACCTGCTGGGGTATTCCCTCACCACACAAAAGGACTTTTTTCCCTGTTTTTCCCCCAAGGAATGGGTCCCATCCACCTGAACGAGATCGACTGCACGGGCTTTGAGAAGTCGGTCACGGACTGCAAGTTCAACACCGAGTCCCAGGGCTGCAACCACGAGGAGGATGCAGCTGTGAGGTGCAATGTGCCAGCCATGGGCTTCCAGAACCAGGTGAGGAGCTGAGGGATCTGGGAGGGAGGGAATTTTGGACGGGAATTTTGGGCAGGAATTGGGCAGGAATCATTTCACTCAAGCCGTGAGTATTTAATTCAGGTTTTACCTAAAAAAGGAGGGGAAATGAGGATGAGTGTCCCATTTTATGTGGGTTTGGAGCTCCCCTGAACTCGTCTCATGTGGTGTTTGCAGGGGTCCCAGGACAAGGGAAGAGATGAGAATCTTGACTTCATATTTCAGAAGACTGATTTATTATTTTATGATAGATATTATATTAAAAGAAAATTATATATTAAAACTATACTAAAAGAATAGAAGAAAAGATTTCATCAAAAGGCTTGCAAGGAAAGGAATGGAATGATAATAAAATCTTGTGACTGGCCAGAGTCTGAAACAGCTGGACTGTGATTGGCCATCAATTAAAAACAACCACATGAGACCAATCAAAGGTGCATCTGTGGCATTCCACAGCAGCAGATAATTATTGTTTTTTCTTTTCCTCTGAGGCTTCTCAGCTTCTCAGGAGAAAAATCCTGGCAAAGGTATTTTTCATAAAATATCATGATGTCAGTCTCAGAGTCCTGAAAATGAGGAAGGCCAGGTTGGAAGGGGTTTGGAGCAACCTGGGATGGTGGAAGATCCCTGCCCACGGCAGGAGGTGGCTCTGGATGATTTTTAACCCAATTTTCAACCTTTTCCAATGCAACCATTCCATGATTCTGTGCTAGCTGTGTGAACCAGACACAGATTCCTCTGAGTGCTCCTTCCAAAGGTTTAAAGGAGCAGGGAAGGGAAGCTTTCCCAGGGAATTCTGCAGCTGGTCCAACCCATTGAACTGCTGGGCTTGTGTGGACCATCCCCTGCCAAAGTGGGAGAAGAACTGAACTGGGAGAAGAGCTGAACTCCCTGGGCTCAAACCCAGAGGAGACTCCCAGTGCTGCTCCATCCCTGGATGGTTTCCCACTGCCCTCCCCTTGGGGAGCCCCTCCTGATCCCACACAAGGTGGGACACGGTGCTGCACAGCCAGACTGCCCTGAGTCATTTTTCCTATGAAAGACTTGGGAATGTGTTCATCTTTTCCTGACTCCTCATCCACCCTGCGGATGTTTCATTCACAGCCAACGTGTCAATGTCCCAGTTCTATGTCAGCAAGGTCAGGCCCTGACTGGAAGCAGATTCCAGCACAAAGACCCAGCCAAAAGGTCACAATCAATGAATCCCCAAAGGTCAGCTCTCCATTTTGCCAGACAGTCTTCCCCCTGTGGGAGGGAAATCCCTCACCAGGGTTTCTCCAGCTAAAGGGAAAGATTTCTGCTGTGCAACACCCCGGTCATCCAAGCTCAGGACATCCAGTGATTCCAAAATTTGGGGGGAACAAAGCCTTCTTCCCTACCTGTTGTCCCTTTCCCTGGGAAGTTTGCAGTGGGCTGAGGGGTTCTGTGTCCTGCAGCTTCGCCTGAGCGGGGGCCGCAACCCCTACGAGGGGCGCGTGGAGGTGCTGGCCGAGCGCAACGGGACCCTGCGGTGGGGCACGGTCTGCAGCCACAACTGGGGCACCGTGGAGGCCATGGTGGTGTGCAGGCAGCTGGGGCTGGGCTTCGCCAGCCACGCCTTCCAGGTGAGCCCTGTCCCACCCCTAACCCTAATCCTAACCCCAGTCCTAACCCTAACCCCAACCCTTACCCAACCTAACTCTAACCATAACCTTAACCATAACCATAACCCCAATCCTAACTCTAACCCCAACCCTTACCCAACCTAACTCTAACCATAACCTTAACCATAACCCCAATCCTAACCCTAACCCTAACCCCAACCCTTACCCAACCCTAGCTCTAACCATAACCTTAACACTAACCTGAACCTTAACCCTAACCCTAACCCCAATCCTAACCCTAACCTTAACCGCAACCCTAACCCTAACCCTAATCCTAACCCCAATCCTAACCCCAACCCCAACCCTTACCCAACCCTAGCTCTAACCATAACCTTAACACTAACCTGAACCGTAACCCTAACCCTAACCCTAACCACAACCCTAACCCTAAGCCTAATCCTAACCCTAACCCCAACCCTTACCCAACCCTAACTCTAACCATAACCTTAACCTTAACCCTAACCCCAATCCTAACCCTAACCTTAACCTCAAACCTAACCTTAACCCTAACCCTAACTCTTACCATAACCCTAACCATAACCTTTACACTAACCTGAACCTTAACCCCAATCCTAACCCTAACCCCAACCCTTACCCAACCCTAACTCTAACCATAACCATAACCATAACCCTAACCCCAATCCTAACCCTAACCCCAACCCTTACCCAACCCTAACTGGACTGGATCAACAGCAGACATTGCTCATCCGCTGATGATCGACAAGTCTCAGATTTATTGATTAACAGGCACACTTTTATAATCACAGTAATAAGGCTCATCCACATTGCAAAAGTAGAGCTCACTATTGGTCAGCTATAAAAAGTCATTCCCACCTTTCTCAGGATGTTTGTGGCTTCTTTTTTACCTCCTGTTATCACAGATTTTCTTGAACAGCTTCTTGCTCAAAGAAATGTGTCCTTGAATTAGGCAGCTGTTGCTTTCTCAGATGTATTTTCTCACGTCTCTTTTCCCATCAACTATGTCTCAATAAAAAACTGTCCATACTAACTCTAACCATAACCTTAACCATAACCATAACCCCAATCCTAACCCTAACCTTAACCTCAAACCTAACCTTAACCCTAACCCTAACTCTTACTATAACCCTAACCATAACCTTAACACTAACCTGAACCTTAACCCCAACCCTAATGCTAACCCTTAACCTTAACCCTCACCCTAACCCTAACCTTAACCCCAACCCTAACCCTAAACCTAACCCCAACCCCAACCTTAACCTTAACCCAACCCCTGCCTGGGCCTCACATCTGGATGGGTGGGTTTGGGGTGCTGGAGGAAGAGGAGGAAGAAGGGTTATTCCAAAAAGAGCTTCAAGAGTTATTGGAATATTTACCAATATAGCTGGATGGGACTTGCCTGAGCTTGTCTGGCCCTTAGTGCTGAACCAAAACGCAGCACTGTGGTGTTTCACCCCACACACTTTGGCCTGGCTGGGTGTGTGGTGTTTCACCCCACAGACACTTTGGGCTGGCTGGGTGTGTGGTGTTTCACCCCACACACTTTGGGCTGGCTGGGTGTGTGGTGTTTCACCCCACAGACACTTTGGGCTGGCTGGGTGTGTGGTGTTTGACCCCACACACACTTTGGGCTGCCTGGGTGCTGCAGTTGGCACGTGGGGACAAGGCCAGGCCTGCAGGAGCTCTGGTGGTGCTGGGATGGAGCTTCCCTCCATAACAGGGGCTGCTCCTCAGGTTTCCCTCTGTGGAGAAGCTTTCAGGCCATGGTGAAGGAAAGGAGTCGGTTCTGATGGAGGCTTTGGATCCAGAGCTTCATTCTGGCCCTCAGGCCTCTGAATGCAGCAGCAGCTCCACCAGAACTCCCTGAGCCCGTGGCTGCTGCTCCTTTGAACCCCGGGCAGAGGGGCAGGGAAGGGGCAGGGGAGCCACCAAGCAGGGACAGGAGGGGAGGGACAAAGGGACAAAGGACACCTGGATGGCCCAATGCCCCCAGGGGTAGAGGGCATCCTTTGGATCTGCCAATTCTGGAATGCCAGGATTGACAGACAGTGCTGGGAGGGGAAAGGAGAGGGGACTGACACACCTGGGAGGGAATTATCAGGGGACTAACCCGAAGTTCTGGGGTAAACCCTGAAAACACAACACAACAAAGAGTGGAGCTGGAAAGACTTTGAGAGTAAAATCTCCTTGTACAACACCATGGAGGTGGGAATTTGGAGTAGATAGAGCTGTGGAGGATAAAAAGTGAGGGAAATTCATCAGGACCTGGACTGATGGGATAAGGGGGAATGGCTTCCTACTGCCAGTGGGCAGGGTTGGATGGAATATTGGGAATAAATTCTGCTGTGGGCCTGTGGTGAGGTCCTGGGATGGAATTCCCAGAGGAGCTGTCGTTGTCCCATCCCTGGAAGTGCCCAAGGCCAGCGTGGAGTACCCTGGGCTAGAGGAAGATGTCCCTGCCCATGGCAGGGGGTGGAATGGGATGAGATTTAAGGTCCATATTCCCATATGGTGAATTGTTCCCCACCAGGCCTTTCCTGCTCAAACTCAGAGTAGGATTAGATTGGATATTCAGGAGAAAACCTTCCCAGGGAGGCTGGGGAGGGGCTGGAATGAATTCTCTATAGAAGCTGAGGCTGCCCCATCCCTGGAAATGTCCAAGACCAGGTTGGAAAGGTCTTGGAGCAACCTGGGATAGTGGGAGATGTCCCTGCCTGGGTGGGACTGGGTGAGTTTTAAGAATTTTAAGGATTTGGTGATAAACATTCTGCTTCCCTGAGTTCTCTGTTGCTTTCTCACAGCTCAGGTTTCCTGACATTCACCAATCCCTACTTGGGCTGGTGGCTGCATGCAGGTTCTTGTCCCTCCCTGAAATGCAGAGGTCAGGTTCAAGCTGGGGTCAGATCTCCTGAAAAAATGAGATTTTGCTCCTGGAGTTGCTCTGGCACAGCCCTGGATGCAGCCCCATGAATTGTTGGTATTCCCTGCTCCTCCCTGCTTCTGCATGGCCAGGGATGACACCTCAGTCCTGCCCCACCCCTGGGAGTGTCCCAGGCCAGGCTGGACAGGGCTTGGAGCGAGCTGGGCTGGTGGAAAGTGTCCCTGCCCATGGGATGAGCAATCCACACCATTCCATGGCCTCTGCCACCCTGGGCTCATGGACAGATCCCAGCCATTCTCCACGGCCAGGGAGGGACCTGCAGGTCCTCAGGGGACACTCAGGGCTGGGACACCCAGCAGGAAGGAGGCTGGAGCTGCCCACGTGCTGCTGGAGCCATTCCCTGCTCCAACTGCTTCCTCCAGCTGATTTCCCCCATCAAACCCCGGGAGTGAGGATCTCCACATCCCTGAGCGTGGCCTTTCCGACTGCCTGGCTCTGTTGACACAGCCCTGGGAGTCCAGCGAGGAAAAGGCATTTTTTCCCTGAGCTGAGGCTGCTGGAATTTGGAACAGAAAAGGCTCTTATGCTGCCCCAGGTCTGGAGCATAAAGCCCCAGTGTGCAGAACAGGGCAGCCCTGTGTGCTCCCAGCCTTCCCAAACACCAGGGGCAACGGGGGCCGGGGCACACCGGGGGTTTCTTTTCCTGGAAACTGCTCCCAGCTCGGGCACGGACAGATCTCAGAGGATTTTTTTAGATTCTTTCTCCCCTCCCCTTCTCCCACGTTCTGGGGTTTGGGAGTTGATGTTGTGTCATTCCCATGGGTTTGGTAAAACTGGGGGATGAGGAGAGGAGAGGAAGTTTCATCAGGAACTGGAATGCTGGGACAAGGGGGAATGGCTTCCCACTACCAGAGGACAAAGTTGGATGGGACATTGGGAATAAATTCTTCACTTCCAGAGGACAAAGTTAGATGGGATATTGGGAATAAATTCTTCACTGCTAGAGGACAGAGTTAGATGGGATATTGGGAATAAATTCTTCCCTGGAACAGTGGCAAGGTCCTGGGGTGAAATTCCCAGAGAAGCTGTGGCTGCCCCTGGGTCCCTGGAAGTGCTCAAAACCAGGTTTAAACAACCTGGGATGATGAGAAGTGTCCCTGTCCATGGCATGGGGTGGGACTGGATGGGATTCAAGGTTTATCAGGATTTGGTGACAAAACTTCAGCTTCCCTGAGTCCCCTGTTCCAGAATCCTTTGATGGATAATGTGGGGTCTTGCCCTGATCTTCCCTGGTGGGAGAATCCCCACTTCAGGCAGGTAGATATTCCCCTAGGAGCCACTAACCCCCAAGGAACGTGTGAAATACCATTTCCTGCCTTTTTTTTTTTTGCCCAGGAAACGTGGTACTGGCACGGGGACGTCAGCGCCGACGACGTGGTGATGAGCGGGGTGAAGTGCTCGGGGACAGAGATGTCCCTGTCCCACTGCCGGCACGACGGGGCCCACGTGTCCTGCCCCAGGGGAGGGGGACGCTTCGGGGCTGGCGTGTCCTGCTCCGAGAGTGAGTGACCAGGCTGTGCCCACCCGGGCAAGGGGGACCTGCAGGGGTGTTGGTGGTGGTCACAGGGGTTTGTTAGAGGATGGAAGAGATAGGATTTTGATTTTATGATCAGAAGGCTTGATTTATTATATTATGATATATATTTAACATTATAACTATACTACATAGAGATAGAAAAGAAAGAGGCTTCTTCAGAAGCTGGCTAACTTAAGAAGAGAGATAGAAAGAATGAATAACAAAGGTCTGTGTCTGCAGAGAGCAAGAGCAGCTCCACCATGAGTGGTCAGTAGATCCAAACATCTACAGGGGACCAACCACGGGTGCACCTGTTGCATTCCACAGCAGCAGATAATAATTGTTTACATTTGTTACTGAGCTTCTCAGCTCTAGAGGGAAAAATCCTACAGAAAGGATTTTTCACAAAGAATGTCTGCGACACAGGGGGAACGGGGGAACCGGATACGTCAAAAGAGCGCGGAATTTTAACTCCCTGAGAGGATCTGGGTGTGGCTGCCCCGGCCCTGGGAGTGTCTAAGAGCAGCTTGGGGAGAGCTGGGATTGTGGAAGGTGTCTCTGCCTGTGGTGGGGTGGGATGGGATGGGATGGGATCCATGGGACAGGATGGAATGGGATGGGATGGGATGGGATGGGATGGGATGGGATGGGATCTGTGGGATGGGATTTCGTTTAACCCACCCATTCCTCACCGCAGCCGCCCCTGACCTGGTGCTGAACGCGGAGCTGGTGGAGCAGACGGCCTACCTGGAGGACAGACCCATGTTCCTGCTGCAGTGTGCCCTGGAGGAGAACTGCCTGGCCAGCTCAGCCCACAACACCTCGCTGACCTCGGGCTACCGGCGCCTGCTGCGCTTCAGCTCCCAGATCCACAACAACGGCCAGTCCGACTTCAGGCCCAAGAACGGCCGCCACGCCTGGGTGTGGCACGACTGCCACCGGTGGGTGCCACTCCCCAGGGTCCCTGCCACCCCCCGCCCCTCCTGCTGACACGGGGAACTCTTGTGCCACCTTTGTCCTGGTTTTCCCTGGTTTTGTCCCAGTTTTGTTCTGGTTTTGTCATGGTTTTGTCCTGGTTTTGTCCCGGCTTTGTCCTGGCTTTGTTCTAGCTTTGTTCCAGTTTTGTCATGGTTTTGTCCCAGTTTTGTCCCAGCTTTGTCCTGGCTTTATCCCAGTTTTGTCATGGTTTTGTCCTGGTTTTGTCACAGTTTTGTCCCAGCTTTGTCCCAGTTTTGTCCCAGTTTTGTCTCAGTTTTGTTCCAGTTTTGTCCCAGTTTTGCCCCAGCTTTCTCCTGGTTGTGTCCCAGTTTTGTCCTGGTTTTGTCCCAGCTTTGTCCCGGTTTTGTCCCAGTTTAGTCCCAGCTTTATCCCAGTTTTGCCCTGGTTTTGTCCCAGCTTTGTCCCAGCTTTGTCCTGGTTTTGTCCTGGTTTTGTCCCACTTTTGTCCCAGTTTGCCTCTCATTTTGGTGGTTGCAAGCAGCATTCCCTGGATTTTGGGAATTCTTTCTTCCTTGGGTTCTTCCTTCGTTCAGCTCTTAAGCAGTTCTGAGTTAGGCCTTGTCTGTGCCTTCTCTGAGCTGAGCTTTGCAGACAGGCCCTGCTGGACCCCAGTGCAGGGCTCCAGGGCTGGGATGGGCATTCCCAGGTGTCATCTGTGGGATTTTCATTGGAATTCAGGCCAGGCCTCCAATCTGTGCCCGTGGGTGGGGTGGGGGGAATTGTCTGGGCCCAAAAACAGCCACAGGCACTGGGGAGGAGAGAAAGGAGAGGAATTATTGCTGTCTGAGCTGTGTGAAATGCAAAATGGGGGTTTGGGGGGACATTTTGGGGTACAGGGGAAGGGGTGGCTGTGGTGAGTTAGAGATGGAGCAGCTCTGCTGGGAGGAAAGGCTGAGGGAACTGGGAATGTTCAGCTGGGGAAGGGAAGGATCCAGGAGAGCTGGAGAGGGACTGGGGACAAGGATGGAGGGACAGGACACAGGGAATGGCTTCAAACTGGAAAAAGGGAGATTGGGGTGGGATATTGGGAAGGGATGAGGGTGGGGACGAACTGGGACATAATTCCCAGGGAGCTGTGGCTGCCCCTGGATCCCTGAAGGGTCCAAGGTGAGTTTGCAGCATCCTGGGACAGTGGGAGGTGTCCCTGCCATGGCAGGGGTGGCTCTGGATGGGATTTAAATCCCCTCCAACCCAAACCATTCCATGATTTTTTCACACCTGGGAGCTGAGTTTGCACAGATAGGACATGGGAACTCTTCACCCACCCACCAGGTGAGCAGTTTCTCACCTGGAAAAGGAACCAAAAATGCTGAAATTCTGCCAGGGGAGCCAGGGAATGGCTTGTACTGCCCAGGGCAGGGATGGATGGGATTTTGGGATGGAATTCCCAGGGAGCTGTGGCTGCCCCTGGATCCCTGGCAGTGCCCAAGCCCAGGCTGGAGCCCCTGGGACAGTGGAATGTGTCCTGTGCATGGCAGGGGTGCCTCTGGATGGGATTTAATTCCCCTCCAACCCAAACCATTCCATGATTTTCTGACACCTGGGAGCTGAGTTTGCACAGACAGGACATGGGAACTCTTCACCCACCACATTGAGATTACCTGAGCAGTTTCTCACCTGGAAAAGGAACCAAAAATGCTGGAATTCTGTATTTTTAATGCATCTCAGCCCCACTAAAACTGTCAGCAGCTGGGAGGTGGTTTTGTGCTTATTTTTGACAGAATTCATCCCATAAATGCATCATTTTTCAAGGAATTAAGACAATTTTGGGGAAATTGAGGGGGGGAAAGGGAGCTGGAGGCCATCCAGGTGCTTTGCTGTGAAATGTGGACTGGTACAAGGTGGATTTTTCCCTAATTAGAGGTAAAAGGCAGTGAAATAATCCCATGCACTGCTCCTGTCCTGCTTAAAAATCTGGGGAAACACCAGAGTGGTAAATTTTAAATCTTAGAGCTCTTTATAATCTCCCCAAAGAGCTGAGATGTGCAGGTAGCCCTGAAAAGGGGGGAACTTGGAGCAATTTTGGACACAGTGGAAGGGAGGTGGGATGGGAAAGGGTGAGCAGGAGGCCAGGAGCCATCTGTGCTCCAAACTGGAACCAGTTTAGATGGACAGGGATGAACTCAATCCCTCTTCAATCTTTCCAGTCTGTGAGCAGCAGAGTGTAAACAGCCCAGGGAGTGACTCAGGCATAGCTCAGAAACTGAGTCAGGCTCGAGCAGCTCAAACTCACTTTAAATTCATTGATTTGAGCCAAATCTGCCTCAAATCAACAGCCTGGCCTTGGCCTTGGGCCTCTGCTCTGCCTCCTGCCCTGGGAGCTCCTGTTTGGATGTGGAAGTAAAATAAAAATGGGAAAGACCCCAAGGAGGGAGTGAAAAATGATTTCATTTTTCATTCTGGCAGATGGCAATTCCTGGATTGTTTTGGTTTTTTTAGTGGGGGGAAACACAGGAAAAATTTCCTCCCCTTCCCCTTTTGCTCATGCCCCATCTGTAAATCCGTGAGCAATGGTGGTGACTGGAAGTGTTTCAGCCTTGATTATTTTTACAGCTGGAAAGGAGTGGATTTATGCCCATTTTTCTTTTCTTTTTTTTTTAATTTTTTTTCCTTTTTTTTTTTTTTTTAATTCTTAAGCAACTGGTTCTGAGTTAGGCCCTGTCTGTGCCTTGGCTGAACTGAGCTTTACAGCTGGGTCCTGCTGGGTCTCAGTGCAGGGCTCCAGGGCTGGGATGGGCATTCCCAAAGCTGGGATGGGCATTCCCAAAGCTGGGATGGGCATTCCCAAATTTGAGGTAGTCATTCCCAAAGCTGGGATGGGAATGCCTAGTGCTGGGATAGGCATTCCCAATGCTGGGATGGGTATTCCCAAACTTGAGATAGGCGTTCCCAAAGCTGGGTTACACATTCCCAAAGCTGGGATGGGCATTCCCAATGCTGGGATGGGCCTTCCCAAAGCTGGGATGGGCATTCCCAATGCTGGGATGGGTATTCCCAAAGCTGGGATGGGTATTCCCAATGCTGGGATAGGCATTCCCAGTGCTGGGATACACATTCCCAAAGCTGGAATAGGCATTCCCAATGCTGGGATGGGCATTCCCAATGCTGGGATAGGCATTCCCAAAGCTGGGATAGGCATTCCCAAAGCTGGGATGGGCATTCCCAAAGCTGGGATGGGCATTCCCAGTCCTGGGATAGGCATTCCCAATGCTGGGACACCCATTCAAAGCTGGGATACCCATTCCCAGTGCTGGGATAGGCATTCCCAAATTTTCAGATAGGCATTCCCAAAGCTGAGACACGCATTCCCAAAGCTGGGATACACATTCCCAGAGCTAGGAGAGACATTTCCAAGGCTGGGACAGGCATTTCCAAAACTGGGACAGACATTCCCAAAGCTGGGATGGGCATTCCCAGTGCTGGGATACACATTCCCAGTGCTGGGATATCCATTCCCAAAGCTGGGATGGGCATTCCCAAATTTGAGATAGGCATTCCCAAAGCTGGGATAGGCATTCCCAAATTTGAGGTAGTCATTCCCAAAGCTGGGATAGGCATCCCCAATGCTGGGATAGGCATTCCCAGTGCTGGGACACCCATTCAAAGCTGGGATACCCATTCCCAGTGCTGGGATAGGCATTCCCAAATTTGAGATAGGCATTCCCAAAGCTGAGACACCCATTCCCAAAGCTAGGATAGGCATTCCCAATGCGGAATACACATTCCCAAAGCTGAGACACCCATTCTCAAAGCTGGGATAGGCATTCCCAGAGCTAGGAGAGACATTTCCAAGGCTGGGATAGGCATTCCCAGTGCTGGAATACTCATTCCCAAAGCTGGGATGCCCATTCCCAAAGCTGGGACAGACATTCCCATACCTGGGATACCTGTTCCCAAAGCTGAGACACAAAATCCCAAAACTAGGGCAGACATTTCCAAAGCTGGGACAGACATTCCCAAAGCTGGGGTGGCACAGAGTGGTTTCAGGTCCCACTCCAGGTGTCTCCCTGCTCCCTCATGCCCTGGATTTGCTCCCAGTTCCAAGGCTGGGCTCAAATCCAAGCTGTTGCATCAGCATCACCCACAGTGCTGTGCCCAGCCCTGACCTCGTGCAGTCCAGCTGGGCTAAAGCTCAGCTTAACTCTCTGCTGAGCCAGCAGTGGGGCTTAAAAAACCCAATGTCCCCTGAGTCCAGTGTCACCCAAACCCTGCTGGGTCTGGCTTTGCTAATCAGGGATCTAAACACGGACTCTGGGCTCTCTCCTGACTTCTGCTGGAATGTTCCCCAGGCTGGGCTGACATCCCAGTTTAAAACCAGCAAGTGTCTCCTGGGTGAAAACCGAGCTCTAAGCAGGGTGGAAGAAGCTGCTCCAGCTGCTGCTTTTTGCTGATAAATTCACATTCTGCTGCTTAAAAAGTGAATCAGTAAAAGCAGCCAGGTCTGGGCACAGCCAGCTCTGTGTGGAATATTCCTGGGAAATGATGGGGCTGCTCCAAGGGATGATTTTGTTGGTGGATTTTTGCCCTTCCTGCCACTATAAAACATTGTGATCCCACAAAAGCTGGAGCAAGGGACTTAATAAATGTCCCAGGCCAGGTCAGACAGGGCTTGGAGCAACCTGGGATAGGGGGAGGTGTCTCTGCCATGGACAGAGATGGAACAAAATGATCCTTAAATCCCTGCCCACCCAACCAGTCTGGGATTCCATGTAAATAAATCCCAGGAAGCAGCAGGAGGGGTGATGGAACCACACAGCATCATCTCCAGGGAATATTTCCTGGGAATTTTCCTCCCCACCCAACCAGCCTGGGATGAAATGTAAAGAAATCCCAGGAGGCAGCAGGAAGGGTGATGGAGCCACACAGGATCATCCCCAGGGAATATTTCCTGGGAATTTTTCTCCCCACCCAAGCAGTCTAGGATTAGATGTAAATAAATCCCAGGAAGCAGCAGGAGGGGTGATGGGGATCACACCAGGAGCCAAACAGGATCACTCCAGGGAATATTTCCTGGGAATTTTCCTCCCCACCCAACCTGTCTGGGATGAAATGTAAATAAATCCCAGGAAGCAGCAGGAGGGGTGATGGAGCCACACAGGATCATCCCCAAGGAATATTTCCTGGCTGGAATTGTCCCACTCCTGCTGCTCCCCTTCAGCTCTAGTAATTAAGGGAAATTAATTACAGGGGTAAATGAATGATCCCTCAGGATAACTGCCCCTGTCTGTCCCCACAGGCACTACCACAGCATGGAGGTGTTCACCCACTACGACCTCCTGAACCTCAATGGCACCAAGGTGGCCGAGGGACACAAGGCCAGCTTCTGCCTGGAGGACACCGAGTGTGAGGCAGGTCTGTGCCAGGGCCCCGTGTCCCGGGAATTCTGTGCTCTTCCCAAGGAGGTGACAGCTCCTGAGGGGTGAACGTGGCCTGGCAGGAGCCAGGAACCAGTCCTGGATGGATGATGGATGGATGATGGATGGATGGATGGATGGATGGATGGATGGATGGATGGATGGATGGATGGATGATGGATGGATGATGGATGGATGATGGATGGATGGTGGATGATGGATGGATGGATGGATGGATGGATGGGGATGGATGGATGGATGGATGATGGATGGATGGATGGATGGATGGATGGATGGATGGATGGATGATGGATGGATGGATGGATGATGGATGGATGGATGGATGGATGGATGGATGGATGGATGGATGGATGGATGATGGATGGATGGATGGATGGATGGATGGATGGATGGATGGATGATGGATGGATGGATGGATGGATGGATGGATGGATGGATGATGATGATGGATGGATTATGGATGGATGGATGGATGGATTATGGATGGATGGATGGATGAATAGATCAATGGGATGATGGATGATGGATGGATGGGAACCCCCAGGTCCCCCATTCTCTTTTCCACCCTCAGCTCCCTCCATCCCAACTCTGAACTGCTCCAGAACCCCAAATTGTTCATTTTCTGCTCCCCACCCAGTGAGGAACTCCAAAAGAAGCCTCCAGCTGCTGGAAGGTGGCAGCTCCTTAAATCCCACCCAAACCACCACCCCTGGAGTTCACCCCTGCCCATGGGGAACGAGCAGGAATTTTCTGGGAATTCTGCTGCGGATTTGACACTTTTTGCTGGGTTCTCCTCCTGCAGACGTGCAGAAGCAGTACGAGTGTGCCAACTTTGGGGAGCAGGGCATCACCGTGGGCTGCTGGGACGTTTACCGGCACGACATCGACTGCCAGTGGATCGACATCACCGACGTCCCCCCCGGGGATTACCTCTTCCAGGTGGGACACACACATCTGGGACACCCCTACTGCTGTTATCCTAGCAATCAGATCCAGAATTCACCAAATTTGCTCATTTGACACATCCAGTTTCTGATGAGGTAGACAGGAGACTTGCTCATCCTCTAATGCAGACAAATCTCAGATTTATTGATTAACAGGCACACTTTTATAATCACAGTAATAAGGCTCATGCATATTGCAAAACTAAAGCTCACTATTGGTTAGCTAAAAAAGTCAGTCCCACCTTTTCTCAAGATGTTTGTGGCTTCTTTTTTACCTCCTGTTATCACATAATTTATAAAACAACTTCTTGCTCAAAGAAACCATGGCCTTGAATTAGGCAGCTTTGCTTTCTCAGATGTACTTTCTCACGTTTCTTTTCCCATGGACTCTGTCTTAGTAAAAAACTATCCACAAGTTTCTGTTTATGCTCTTCCCAGATACCTTTAAGGATTATCCAACAGGATAATCAGCACACGCTCCCAAGGGAAAAATCAGGGCCCATGAGCACAGTTTGGAGATTAAAATCTTTAAAAAATCCATGGCCAGCTAATCCTGGATAGGCCCAGCCCAGCTGATGTTGTTGACAGTGTTGTGACACCCCCAAAGCACAGCACCCCTCTTTGGAGCTGCTGTAAGCAGCATTCCCTGAATTTTGGGATTCCCAGGTGCTGGTTTTGGGGTTTTTGCAGGAATTCAGGCCAGGCCCATGGGGGGAATTGTCTGGGTCCAAAAACAGCCAAAGGCACTGGGGAGGAGGGAAAGGAGAGCAATTATTTCTGTCTGAGCTGTGTGAAATGGAAAATGGGGGTTTGGAGGGACATTTTGGGGCACAGGGGAAGGGGTGGCTGTGGTGAGTTAGAGATGGAGCAGCTCTGCTGGGAGGAAAGGCTGAGGGAACTGGGAATGTTCAGCTGGAGAAGGGAAGGATCCAGGAGAGCTCAGAGCCCCTTGCAGGGCCTGAAGGGGCTCCAGGAGAGCTGGAGAGGGACTGGGGACAAGGATGGAGGGACAGGACACAGGGAATGGCTTCAAACTGGGAAAGGGGAGATTTGGGTGGGATATTGGGAAGGAATGAGGGTGAGGAGAGGCTGGGATATAATTCCCAGGGAGCTGTGGCTGCCCCTGGATCCCTGGCAGTGCCCAAGGCCAGGCTGGAGCCCCTGGGACAGTGGGAGGTGTCCCTGCCATGGCAGGGGTGGCTCTGGATG
Organism: Geothlypis trichas; assembly: GCA_009764595.1. Lineage (NCBI taxonomy): Eukaryota > Metazoa > Chordata > Aves > Passeriformes > Parulidae > Geothlypis > Geothlypis trichas. Next base: position 3,440,394 of record CM019928.1, read on the forward strand.
GGTTTAAATCCCTTCCAACCCAAACCATTCCATGATTTTTTCACACCTGGGATCTGAGTTTGCACAGACAGGACATGGGAACCCTTCCCCCACCCACCAGGTGAGCAGTTTCTCACCTGGAAAAGGAACCAAAAATGCTGGAATTCTGCCAGGGGAGCCAGGGAATGGCTTGTACTGCCCAGGGCAGGGATGGATGGGATATTGGGATGGAATTCCCAGGGAGCTGTGGCTGCCCCTGGATCCCTGGCAGTGCCCAAGGCCAGGCTGGAGCCCTGGGACAGTGGGAGGTGTCCCTGCCATGGCAGGGGTGGCACTGGGTGGGATTTCAGGTCCTTTCCCACCCCAACCATCCCAGAATTCCCTGACTGAGCCTTTATTCCCTGACCTGCCTTCATTCCGCTCATTTCCCTCCCTTTACAAAACAAATCATATTTCCATTTTTTGCTCAAATAACACTGCAAAAAAACAACTGATCCTTCCAAATCCCCCTTTCAACAACCTCACCCCTGTCCCTCCACCCCTCCCAGGTGGTGATCAACCCCAACTATGAGGTGGCAGAGTCGGATTATTCCAACAACGTCATGAAGTGCCGGAGCCGCTACGACGGGCAGCGCATCTGGATGTACAACTGCCACATAGGTGAGGCCTGGAATGCCCCAAGGATTCCTCTCACACCAGGAATTTCATGTTTTCCCCTCCCTTGAAAAGCTCTGGTGCAACCCCAGTGTCCTGGGAAATTCCTTCTTGCCAAAATGAGATTATTTTGCCAAGCTGGGATCTCATCGGATCACGAATCTTCTCTTGGAAAACAAACAAAGCAATGGGAAAGAGAATTCCTGCTGTACCCAGGCAGGAATTAAAATGTGCCTGGAATGTCAGGGAAATCTCTGTTTTCTTGGAAAAATTTAAAATATTATCATTTGGTATTTTTTTTTTTGGTCATGGAAGTATCAAAGCCAAACCAATTTAAATTTGGCTTATTCCATTGTCAAAACCATGGAAAATGGAATTAACTTGGGGTCTTTTTAGGACTGTTTTTACCACAAAAAATGAATTAACACAACTCCCTACCCAGCTCCAAATAAAACCAGCTTTGAAAATTCCCTTCTTCAAGGAATGTTTTTCCTGGAAAAAAAAAAAAACAATCCAGATTTTTCTCATTATTTTGTTGAGATTTTAGCAGAAAATTCTGGTCTTGTGTGTCACATTTCAGACTGTGACCTAGTTCAGGAAAGTGGAGCCCATTCCAGCTGTGCTTGGGCTCTGCAGCTGAGCTGGGAGATAAAAATAAAGGTTTGAACTTTCATTTTGTCCTAATTAGAGAGAAATTAGGGTTCAGTTCTGGTTAAGAGCAGAGCCCTCACACCCTCACAGGCCTTCTTGGGCCTCACTTTATTTTCTAAGCACCAAACCAGTGAAATTTGGGTGATTCAGTGTTGCAAATCCACATCCAGCCCTCCTGGCACTCCTGGCTGTGCCAGTTAGGGCAAGATTTAATTAACACTGCATTTAATTAACCCCAGACCTTTAAGTCCTTCATTCCCAGGGCACTGGTTCCACCCAATCCTGATGTTCCAAAGGGCTTTTCCCTGCTCTCCCTGTGCTCTCCTGGTGTTCCCATGGGTTTTCCTCGTTCTCTCCCCATTTTCCAAGGGTTTTTCCCTCTCCCAATGTCCCCAAGTGTTTTTCCCTGCTCACCCTGCATTTCCCAATGTCCCCAAGTGTTTTTCCCATGTTCTCTTGGTGTTCCCAAGGGTTTTCCTCATTCTCTCCCCATTTTCCAAGGGTTTTTCCCTGTCCAATGTTCCCAAGTGTTTTTCCCATGTTCTCTTGGTGTTCCCAAAGGTTTTCTCCTCTCCCAGTGATCCCAAGGGTTTTTCCCCATGCCCTCCCCATGTTCCCAGGGAGTTTTCCCCTCTCCTGCTATTCCCAAGGGTTTTTTCCTGTGCTCTCCTGCTGTTCCCAAGTGCTTTTCCCTCTCATGGTGTTCCCAAGTATTTTTTTCCCTGCTCACCCTGTGCTTTCCTGGTGTTCCCAATCCTCAGTGTTTTCCCCATTCTCTCTCTGTGTTCCCAAGGGTTTTTCTCATCCTGTCTCCCCATTCCTGAGGGGTTTTCCCCTTTCCTGTTATTTCCAAGGGTTTTCCCCATGATCCAAAGTGTTTTTCCCATGATCTCCTGGTGATCCCAAGGGTTTTCCCATGTTCTCTTGGTGTTCCCAAGGGTTTTCCCCGTGTTCCCAAGTGTTTTTCCCATCCTCTCCCAGTATTCCCAAGTGTTTTTCCCTGTTCCTGCTCACTCCCTGCTCTCTTGGTGTTCCCAAGGGTTTTTCCCATCCTCTCCCAGTGTTCCCAAGAGCTTTTCCTGTGCTCTCCCTGTTTTCCAAGGGGTTTTCCTCTCCCAATGTTCCCAAGGGTTTTTCCCTGTTCCTGCTCACCCCCTGCTCTCCTGCTGTTCCCAAGGGTTTTTTGCTCTCCCCATGTTCCAGAGTGTTTTCCCCATGATCTCTTGGTGATCCCAAGGGTTCTCCCCATGTTCCCAAGGTTTTCCCCATGCTCTCCTGGAATTCCTAAGTAGTTTTCCCATGCTATTCCAATGTTCCCAAGGGTGTATCCTCTGCTGTCCTGGTGTTCTCCAGTATTTTTCTCTGCTCACCATGTGCTCTCCCAGTGATCCCAAGGGTTTTTCCCTCTCCTGATGATCCCAAGTTTTTCCCTCTCCCAGTGTTCCCAAGTGTTTTTCCCATCCTCTTCCAGTGTTCCCAAGGGTTTTCCCCATGCTCTCCTTGTGATCCCAAGGTTTTTCCCTTTTCCCCCATTCCCAGGTGTTTTTCCCTCTCCTGATGATCCCAAGGGTTTCCCCCATGTTCTCCCAGTGTTCCCAAGGGTTTTCCCAGTGTTCCCAGGTATTTTTCCCTTTCCTGCTGACCCCTGCTCTCCTGGTGATCCCAAGGGTTTTTCCCATGCTCTCCCAGAATTCCCAGGTGTTTTTCCCTCTCCCAGTGTTCCCAAGGGTTATTCCCATCCTCTCCCAGTATTCCCAGATGTTTTCCCAGTGTTCCCAGGTGTATTTCCCTCTCCTTGTGGTCCCAAGGGTTATTCCCATCCTCTCCCGTGTTCCCAAGGGTTTTCCCAGTATTCCCAGGTGGTTTTCCCTCTCCTGGTGATCCCAAGGGTTTTTCCCATCATCTCCCAGTATTCCCAGGTGTTTTTCCCTGTCCTGCTGATCTCCTGCTCTCCTGGTGACCCCAAGTGTTTTTCCCATGTTCTCCCAGTGTTCCCAATGGTTTTCCCAGTGTTCCCAGCTGTTTTCCCAGTGTTCCCAGCTGTTTTCCCAGTGTTCCCAGCTGTTTTCCCAGTATTCCCAGGTGTTTTCCCAGTATTCCCAGGTGTTTTCCCAGTACTCCCAGGTGTTTTTCCCTCTTCAGTGTTCCCAGGTGTTTTCCCAGTATTCCCAGGTGTTTTCCCAGTGTTCCCAGGTGTTTTCCTAGTGTTCCCAGGTGTTTTTCTCTGTCCTGCTGACCTCCTGCTCTCCTGGTGACCCCAAGTGTTTTTCCCATGTTTTCCCAGTATTCCCAGGTGTTTTCCCAGTGTTCCCAGGTGTTTTCCCTGTGTTCCCAGGTGTTTTCCCAGTACTCCCAGGTGTTTTCCCAGTATTCCCAGGTGTTCTCCCAGTGTTCCCAGCTGTTTTCCCAGTGTTCCCAGGTGTTTTTCCCATCCTCTCCCTGTATTCCCAGCTGTTTTCCCAGCGTTCCCAGGTGTTTTCCCAGTGTTCCCAGCTGTTTTCCCCTGTCCTGCTGACCCCCTGCTCTCCCCGTGGCCTCTCCAGGTGGTTCCTTCAGCGAGGAGACGGAGCAGAAGTTGGAGCACCTCAGGGGACTCACAAATAACAACGTGTCTGCCCGGTAGGGCTGCCCCTGCTCCAGGGCAGCCAGGACTCTGCTCCAGCCCTTCCCAACCACTGCCCCAGGAAATGGAGCCTCCACCCAGCTCTGGATTCCACCTCCATCGCTCCTGAGGCCGCCTCTCCCTCCCCGGTTTGGGTGCTCAGGCAATTCCTCCTGCCATTCCAGCTCTCCTCAGCTCCAGCTCTTCACCATTCCCAAGATTCCTCCCACATTCTGCAGCACTCCTCGCCTCACGTTGGGCGCCAGCCACCCCAAAAGTGCCTTCATCCTTCACTTCCAAGGCATCCTTTGGGAATTCTCAGCTCTTTTCCACTCCCAGTGCCCGTTTGTGCTGCTGCTTCCTGCACTCCTCCTCAGCACCGACTCCAGTTTAGCAAGGAAACGGAAGGAAAGGAAAAATTTAAATTCAAAAAACAAACAAGGATAAAATGAAGGAGCAGCTTTTTGTGAGCAGAACAGTGAAAAGCTGAATTTAATACTGCAGTGAAATGCTTGGATCCAACAACGGCCACGCTCCAGAGGGGAGCAAACCACAACCTGGAATTTCACAGGGAATTATTTCAATTTCACAGGGAATTATTTCAATTTCACAGGGAATTTCAATTTCACAGGGAATTTCAATTTCACATGGAATCTCATATGGAATTTTAATTTCACAGGGAATTTCATAAGGAATTTCACAGGGAATTTCACAGGGAATTCCAGTTTCACATGGAATCTCATACGGACTTTCCATTTCACAGAGAATTTCATATGGAATTTCACAGGGAATTTCAATTTCACATGGAATTCCAATTTCACATGGAATCTCACATGGAATTTCAATTTCGCAGGGAATTTCATATGGAATTTCACAGGGAATTTCAATTTCACATGGAATTTCAATATCACAGGGAAGCTCATATGGACTTTCAATTTCACAGGGAATTTCATATAGTATTTCACAGGAAATTTCACAGGGAATTTCAATTTCACAAGGAATTTCAATTTCACAGGGAATCTCATATGGACTTTCAATTTCACATGAATTTCAATTTCACATGGAATCTCACATGAATTTTCACAGGGAATTTCAATTTCACATGGAATTTCAATTTCACATGGAATCTCACATGAAATTAATTTCACATGGAATTTCAATCTCACATGGAATTTCAATTTCACATGGAATTTCAATTCCACAGGGAATCTCTCATGGAATTTCAATCTCAGATGGAATCTCCCATGGAATCCAAGCTCCCTGAAGGGACCCAGCACTCAGCAGATTCCCAGGGATAAGGGAGGCCCCTGGGCTGGGAATTCCCATCCCACAGGGCTCCTCACACCCACCAGGTGCTGTCTCCATCCAAGAATCACCTCCTGACTGGATTTTCCATCTTTTTCCCAAGGATGAATTATCCTTGTGCACCTTGGGATCTGCTCCTGTGGGAATTCCTCTGTTTGTTTGAGGCCACACTTTGCTACAGAGCTCCAATAAAAAACCTTTTCCCTGGGAAAAAGAAAATAGATCACTTTAGAAGCCCTTGGTGTATTTTCTCCTCACAATTCATGGAAGTTTGGGGGTTTTCCCTCCTCTCCTACATCAAAGTTCCCTGGAATTCCAGCTGATTCCACAGGGAATTCCAAACTTCCCCCAAAACCCCACCTCACAGGGATGTTGTGAGGCTTAAAAATGCAGAAATATTTTGAGTATTTGTCATTTCTCCAGTGCTCCAGAGGGTTTTTAACTTCCTGGCAATTGGAAAATTCCAGTTTTTCCCCAGAATTCCAGACCGGAGCAGGAGCAGAGCCCGGGATGGGGGTGGAAGCTCATTTTAAACTCAGCTCTGGGCACATCAGCACAGGCAAATTCTGGAGGTTTTTTCCCTAATGAGCAGATCCCACCTTTCCTCACCAGCAGGGAAGTTTCAGGCTCTTGAAACTCTGTAAATAAGGAAAAAAAAAATCCCTAAAACTTGGATTCACTGCCCGTCAAGTTTTCTGGGATATCTGAACAGCAACATCACAACAAACTTGGAACAGATTTTTCAACTCCTGCCCTTGCTTGGAGTTGAATTTTGGCCCCCAAAAAAATCCCAATTTCCTTACTTTTAATGCCTATTTCTTGTTGGAAAACAGAGCAGGAATAAGGAATACAGAAACCTCCTCATTCCTGCAGATGCTTTTAAACATCCAGCACAGAATTCCAGCACTTCCCAGGGCTCCAAAAAAACCCCACTGAGCAAGAATTCCCACTGAAGGAGCACCCCCGTGGCCCTGCCTGCTCTGCATGCATTCAACAGCACAGCCATGCTCATCCACAGCCTCGGGGTTGGATTTTTGGGGTTATTCCTCCTGTTCCAGAGGTTCTGGCTGGAAATCTTCACTCCCTGCGGGCTCCTGCTGCCGCTGCCGCCAGCCCAGGGCGTGGGACAGGAGCCTCCTGGCCACGGCCGTGTCCGTCTGCGGCCTCTCCTTGCCCAGCTGCAGCAGCTCTGGGGAAAAATGG
>CM019928.1:3448728-3490191 GCA_009764595.1 Geothlypis trichas
ATCCCATCCCATCCCATCCCATCCCATCCCATCCCAATCCAATTCCATCCCCATCCCATCCCATCCCAATCCAATTCCATCCCCATCCCATCCCATCCCAATCCAATTCCATCCCATCCCATCCCATCCCATCCCATCCCATCCCATCCCTGTGGGAATCACATCAAACATTCAAGTGCATTTTATATCAACAGATTCATTTTCAGATCAGGATCATCCCAATGATTCCTGATTTTGCTGTTGGATTTAGGATCTTCAAGATCTTTTCCAACCACATGCCCTCCACAATCCTGTGGGAATATTCTTTATCCAGAGTGCAGGACACACAGACAGGAGAGGAAGGCACAGAAGGGATAGGTGAGGGGTGAGATTAGAGGTGTCCAAGACATCCCAAAACATTCATTTTGGGATCAGGACTATCCCAATGATTCCTGATTTTGCTGGATCAGGATACAGGAGGCACAGACATAGAGAGGAAAGCATGAAAGAGATGGGTGAAATTTAAGGTGTCCAGGACATCCCAAAAAATTCATTTTGGGATCAGGACCATCCCAATGATTCCTGATTGTGCTGTTGGATTTAGGATCTTCAAGATCTTGGATGTTTTCCAAGGAGAACACCCCCACAATCCTGTATTAATGTTCTTTATCTGGAGTACAGGACAGGACAGACAGGAGAGGAAAGCATGAAAGAGATGGGTGAGGGGTGAATTTAAAGGTGTCCAAGACATCCAAAAACATTCATTTTTGGATCAGGACCATCCCAGTGATCCCTGATTTTGCTGTTGGATTTAGGATCTTCAAGATCTTTTCCAACCACATCACCTCCACGATCCTGTGGGATCATCCTTTATCCAGAGTGCAGGAAGCACAGACATAGAGTGGAAAGCATGAAAGAAATGGGTGAACTTAGAGGTGTCCAAGACATCCCAAACATTCATTTTGGGATCAGGAGCCTGGCAGTGATGGCTGGTTTTGCTGCTGCAGGAGGAGGTGGCCAAGAGCCTGCTGGCCGAGGTGAACCTGGGCTGTGACGCGCACCAGACGGAGCACGTGTACCGCGTCTACGTGGCCACCTTCCTGGGCTTCGGCGGCAACGCCGCGCGCCGGCGCTACGAGGAGAGCCTGTTCTCCTCCAGCCTGCTCAGGAACAGGTACCCGGGGTCATGGAAGGGGGGAATGATCCTGGGGGTTGTGTGGGAAGGGAAAATCTGGGAGGTGGAGAGTTGGAGTTGGAGTAATGGGGTCAAACTGAAGTTGAGGTTGGATTTCAGGAAGGAATTCCCAATGTGAGGGTGGTGAGGGCTGGGATGGAGTTCCCAAAGAAGCTGTGACTGCTCCATTTCTAGGAGGGCCCCGGGGCACCTTGGAGCAGCTTGGGGTGGTGGGAAGTGGTCCTGGAAAGGTGGGAATGATCCTGGATATTGTGTGGGAAGGGAAAATCTGGGAAATGGAGAGGGATTCCTCCTCAGGGGTTGGAGTAATGGGGTCAAACTGAAGTTGAGGTTGGATTTCGGGAAGGAATTCCCAGTGTGAGGGTGGTGAGGACTGGGATGGAGTTCCCAAAGAAGCTGTGACTGCTCCATTTCTGGGTGGGCCCCAGGGCACCTTGGGGTGGTGGGAGGTGGTCCTGGAAAGGTGGGAATGATCCTGGATGTTGTGTGGGGAGATCATGGCATGTCTGGTGTGGGAAGGGAAAATCCGCAAAGTGGAGAGGGATTCCTGCTCAGGAGTTGGGGTAATGGGGTCAAACTGAAGTTGAGGTTGGATCTCGGGAAGGAATTCCCAGTGTGAGGGTGGTGAGGGCTGGGATGGAGTTCCCAGCAAAGCTGTGACTGCTCCGTCCCTGGGAGGGCCAGCTTGGAGCAGCCTGGGGGTGGGAGGTGGCCCTGGAAAAATGGGAATGATCCTGGATGTTGTGTGGGAAGGGAAAATCTGGGAGGTGGAGAGTTGGAGTTGGAGTAATGGGGTCAAACTGAAGTTTAGGTTGGATTTCGGGAAGGAATTCCCAGTGTGAGGGTGGGGAGGGCTGGGATGGAATTCTGGGAGAAGCTGTGGCTGCCCCTGGATCTCTGGAAGTGTCCAAGGTCAGCTGAGCACTCTCTGTCCCCCAGGCTGCTGGGCAGGCTGAGCCGGGCCTTGCTGAGCCGGGCCTTGCTGATCTCTCTCCCCCAGGCAGGCCAGGCTGAGCTGAGCTGGGCCTTGCTGAGCCAGGCCTAGATGATCACTCTCCCTGTCCCAGGCAGGCTGAGCTGAGCTGAGCCAGGCCTTGCTGAGCCAGGCTTTGCTGATCTCTTTCCCTGTCCCAGGCAGGCCGAGCTGCAGGCCCCCCTCCTGGGCCCATGCCTGCCGTGGGACGCGCAGGACGAGCTGCAGCACTGGGCTGGGCTGAGCCAGGCCTAGCTGAGCCGGGCTTTGCTAAGCCAGGCTTTGCTGATCTCTCCCCAGGCAGGCCGGGCAGAGCCCTCAGGCCCCCATCCCGGACCCATGCCTGCCGTGGCACGTGCAGGACGAGCTGAGCCAGGCCTTGCTGAGCTGGGCTTTGCTAAGCCAGGCTTTGCTGATCTCTCCCCAGGCAGGCCGGGCAGAGCCCTCAGGCCCCCATCCCGGACCCATGCCTGCCGTGGCACGTGCAGGACGAGCTGAGCCAGGCCTTGCTGAGCTGGGCTTTGCTAAGCCAGGCTTTGCTGATCTCTCCCCAGACAGGCCGGGCAGAGCCCTCAGGCCCCCGTCCTGGACCCATGCCTGCCACGGCATGGGCAGGACGAGCTGAGCCAGGCCTTGCTGAGCTGGGCTTTGCTAAGCCAGGCTTTGCTGATCTCTCCCCAGGCAGGCCGGGCAGAGCCCTCAGGCCCCCATCCCGGACCCATGCCTGCCGTGGCACGTGCAGGACGAGCTGAGCCAGGCCTTGCTGAGCTGGGCTTTGCTAAGCCAGGCTTTGCTGATCTCTCCCCAGACAGGCCGGGCACAGCCCTCAGGCCCCGGTCCTGGACCCGTGCCTGCCGCGGGACGCGCAGGACGAGCTGCGGCACCGGGGGCTGCGGCTGCAGCTGCGCGGCACCGGCGACTTCCAGCTGTGCCGGGAGCGGCTGCGGCCGCTGCTGAACCGAACCAACGGCACCGGGAGCTCCCTGAACGGCGTCTTCCAGCCCCCCGTGCACCTGCAGAGCAGCGAGTTCTACGGATTCTCCGAGTTCTACTACTGCACCGAGGACGTGCTGCGCATGGGCGGCGACTACAGCGCCGCCAGGTTCACCAAAGCTGCACAGGTGGGGAACGGGGCCGGGTCTGACTCAGAATGGCTCCCATGAGGGGTTGATTGCCCAAGTCCTGCAGGAAAACATTGCTTTAAGAGATCCCACATTCATAAATTCACCAGGGCTGCACAGGTGGGGAAATGGGATCGGGTCTGACTCAGAACAGCTTCCATGACAGACTGATTCCCATGGTCCTGCAGAAGAACATTGCTTTAAGAGATCCCAAATTTATAAATTCACCAAAGCTGCACAGGTGGGGAAACGGGATCAGGTCTAACTCAGAACAGCTCCCATGAGGGATTGATTGCCCAGGTCCTGCAGAAGAACATTGCCTTAAGAGATCCCACATTCATAAATTCACCAGGGCTGCACAGGTGGGGAAATGGCATCAGGTGTAACTCAGAACAGCTCCCATGAGGGGTTGATTCCCATAGTCCTGCAGGATAACTCTTCCTTAGGAGATCCCACATTCATAAATTCACCAAAGCTGCACAGGTGGGGAAACGGGTTCGGGTCTAAACTTAGAACGGCTCCCATGAGGGATTGATTCCCATAGTCCTGCAGAAGAACATTGCCTTAAGAGATCCCAAATTCATAAATTCACTGAAGCTGCACAGGTGGGGAAACGGGGTCGGGTCTAACTCAGAATGGCTCCCATGAAGGATTGATTCCCTAAGTCCTGCCTGTAGGAAAACATTGACTTAAGAGATCCGAAATTCATAAATTCACCAGGGCTGCACAGGTGGGGAAATGGCATCAGGTGTAACTCAGAATGGCTCCCATGAGGGATTGATTCCCATGGTCCTGCAGAAGAACATTGCTTTAAGAGATCCCAAATTCATAAATTCTCTGAAGCTGCACAGGTGGGGAAGTGGGATCAGGTCTAAACTTAGAACAACTCTACATAAGGATTTTATTCCCCAAGTCCTGCAGCAAAACATTGCCTTAAGAGATCCCACATTCATAAATTCACTAAAGTTTCACGGGTGAAAAATTGAGATAAATTCTTAATTTAGAGCATCTCTCCATAAGGATTTTATTCCCAAACTCCTGCAGCAAAACATTGCCTTGAGAGATCCCACGTTCATAAATTCACTAAAGTTTCACGGGTGAATAATTGAGATAAATTCCTAATTTAGAGCATCTCTCCATAAGGATTTTATTCCCAAACTCCTGCAGCAAAACATTGCCTTGAGAGATCCCACGTTCATAAATTCACTAAAGCTGCACAGGTGAAAGAGAAGAGATCAATTCCCTCATTTGTAATATCACTCCATAAGGATTTTATTCCCAAAGTCCTGCAGCAAAACGTTGCCTTAAGAGATCCCAAATCCACTGAAGCTGCACAGGTGAAAAAATAGGGATCAATTCCTAATTTAAAATTTCTCTCCATTAGGATTTTATTCCCAAAGTCCTTCAGAAAAGCTCTTCATTAAGAGATTCCAAATTCATAAATTCACTGAAGCTGCACAGATGAAAAATGGGGATAAATTCCTAAATTAGAACATCTTGCAACAAGGATTTTGTTCCCAAAGTCTGCAGAAAAACATCACCTTAAGAGATCCCAAATCCACTGAAGCTGCACAGGTGCAAAAATGAGGATAAATTCCTAATTTAAAACATCCCTCCACAAGGATTTTATTCCCAAAGTCCTGCAAAAAAATATTGCCTTAAGAGACCCTTAATTCATAAATTCACTGAAGCCACACAGGGGAAAGAAAAGGGATCCATTCCTGATCTATAACATCCACAAGGATTTCCTTCCCAAAGTCCTGCAGCAAATCTCTCTGTGGGATCAAAATATTCCCACAAAATTTGGAATTTGCCTGACTGCATATTCCCAGAGAGCTTAATGTTAATTCCACCCCAAATTCCAAGTGTGGGTCAAAATATTCCCTGAAAATTTGAGATTCTGGATATTCCCAGAGAGTTGAACATTAATTCCACTCCAAATTCCAAGTGTGGATCAAAATATTCCCATGAAATTTGGGATCCTGGATATTCCCAAAGAGTTTAACATTAATTCCACCCCAAATTCCAAATGTGAATCAAAATATTCCCATGAAATTTGGGATTTTCCTTACTGAATATTCCCAGAGAGTTGAACATTAATTCCACCCCAAATTCCAGGTGTGGATTAAAATATTCCCACAAAATTTGGGATTTGCCTTGCTGGATGTTCCCTGAGAGTTTAACATTAGTTACACCCCAAATTCCAACTTCCAAATGTGGATTAAAATATTCCCATTAAATTTGGGATTTTCCTTACTGGATATTCCCAGAGAGTTTGAACATTAATTCCACCCCAAATTCCAAGAGTTTAACATTAATTCCACCCAGATTCCAAGTGTGGATCAAAATATTCCCACAAAATTTGAGATCCTGGATATTAACTGAGAGTTGAACATTAATTCCACCCCAAATTTCAAAAGTTGAACATTAATTCCACCCCAAATTCCACATGTGGATCAAAATATTCCCACGAAATTCGGGATTTTCCTTACCGGCAGTGCAAGCTGCTGTTACTTTGTGGTTTTTGCTGTTTCAGATCATTTTTTCAGGTGGGATTTTCCTTCTCCGGGCAGGAGGAGTGCCGGGATCATTCCATTTTTCCTGATTTTTTGATTCCCTGCAGGATTATTGCGCCACCCGCTGGTCGGTGCTGCGGGAACCGATGTGTTTTAAAATATTGGTGTGGATTAAAATATTCCCACAAAATTTGGGATTTGCCTTGCTGGATATTCCCTGAGAGTTGAACATTAATTCCACCCCAAATTCCAAGAGTTTAATATTAATTCCACCCCAAATTTCAAAAGTTTAACATTAATTCCACCCCAAATTCTAAGAGTTAAACATTAATTCCACCCCAAATTCCACATGTGGATCAAAATATTCCCACAAAATTCGGGATTTTCCTTACCGGCAGTGCAAGCTGTTGTTACTTTGTGGTTTTTGCTGTTTCAGATCATTTTTCCAGGTGGGATTTTCCTTCTCCAGGCAGGAGGAGTGCCGGGATCATTCCATTTTTCCTGTTTTTTTGATTCCCTGCAGGATTATTGCGCCACCCGCTGGTCGGTGCTGCGGGAACGCTTCGAGCGCGGCCTCTACGCCCCCCACGCGGACCTGCACCGGCTCAAGTGAGCGGGGCTGGGCTTAGGCTGGGCTTAGGCTGGGATTAGGCTTGGCTTAGGCTGGGTTTAGGCTGGGCTTAGGCTGGGTTTAGGCTGGGCTTAGGCTGGGTTTAGGCTGGGTTTATGCAGGGTTTGGGCTGGGTTTAGGCTGGGTTTAGGCTGGGTTTAGGCCGGGTTTAGGCCGGGTTTGGGCTGGGTTTAGGCTTGGCTTTGGGCTTGGCTTTGTCCAGGAAGCTCCTCCTGTCCGTTTGGTGGATCACTGGGAGTGGGAAAAAAACTTGGGAAGGCCTGAAAATTGGGAAAAAATCCCTTGGAAAAGCTGAGAATTCCAAATTTAATCGTGCCCCGTGGTTGCTGGAATGCTGAGCTTATCTGAGCTCAGCTTATTTGGGCTTGGCTTTGGGCTTGGCTTTGGCCAGGAAGCTCCTCCTGCCGGGGCCTGTCCGTTTGGTGGATCACTGGGAGAGGGAAAAAAACTTGGGAAAGACCTGAGAATTGGGAAAAAATCCCTTGGAAAAGCTGAGAATTCCAAATTTAATTGTGCCCCATAGTTGCTGGAATGCTGAACTTATCTGAGCTGAGCTTATCCCATTCTCCCTGACTGATCCCACTGTTCCTGGTCCCACTGTTCCTGGTTGATCCCACTGTTCTTAACTGATCCCACTGTTCCTGGCTAATCCCACCCAGAGATCCCAAGGCCTTTCCACTTCATGGGATCACTGGGATCCAATGGAAAAAACTTGGGAAAGGCCTGAGAATTGTGAAAAAATCCCTTGGAAAAGCTGAGAATTTCAAATTTGATTGTGCCCCACAGTTGCTGGAATGCTGAGCTGAGCTTAATTCGTTCTCCCTGGCTGATCCCACTGTTCTGACTGATCCCACCCAGAATTCCCAAGGCCTTTCCATTTCATGGGATCACTGGAAGTGGGGAAAAAACGTGGAAAATTGAGAATTACCTGAGCTGAGCTTATCCCATTCTCCCTGACTGATCCCAGTGTTCCTGGCTGATCCCACCCAGAGCTCCCAAGGCCTTTCCATTTCATGGGGTCACTGGAAGTGGGAAAAAACTTGGAAAAGCTGAGAATTCCATGTTTAATTCTGCCCCATAGTTGCTCTAATACTGAGCTGAGCTTAATCTGTTCTCCCTGACTGATCCCAATGTTCTTGGTCCCACTGTTCCTGGCTGATCCCAATGTCCCTGGCTGATCCCAATGTTCCTGGTCCCACTGTTCCTGGCTGATCACAATGTTCTTAACTGATCCCAGTGTTCCTGACTAATCCCACCCAGAACTCCCAAGGCCTTTCCACTTCATGGGATCACTGGGAGTGGGAAAAAAAACCTTGGGAAAGGCCTGAGAATTGTGAAGATATCTGAGAATCCCAGATTTAATTGTGCCCCATGGTTGCTGGGATGCTGAGCTGAGCTTAACCCATCCTCCCTGGCTGATCCCACTGTTCCTGACTAATCCCACCCAGAACTGCCAAAGCTTTTCCATTTCATGGAAGTGGTAAAAAAACTTGCAAAAGCTGAGAATTCCATGTTTAATTCTGCCCTGCAATTGCTGTAATGCTGAGCTGAGCTTATCCTGTTCTCCTTCACTGATCCCAGTGTTCCTGACTGATCCCAGTGTTCCTGATCCCAGTGTTCCTGACTGATCCCAGTGTTCCTGATCCCACTGTCCCTGTTCCCACATTTCCTGGCTGATTGCACTTTTCCTGCCTGACCCCACTGTCCCTGATCACATTTTTCCTTGCTGATCCCATATGTCCTGTCTGACCCCACATTTCCTAACTGACCCCACTGTCCCTGACCCCACATTTCCTGGCTGACCCCACATTTCTCTGATCCCACATTTCCTGGCTGATCCCATTGTCTCAGATCCTGTTTCTCCTGGCTGACCCCACATTTCCTGGCTGACCCCACTGTCTCTGATCCCACATTTCCTGGCTGATCCCACATTTCCTGACTGACCCCAGTGTCCCTGACCCCACATTTCCTAACTGATCCTACATTTCCCTGATCCCATTTCTCCTGGCTGATCCCATTTCTCCTGGCTGATCCCACTGTCCCTGACCCCACATTTCCTGGCTGATCCTACATTTCCCTGATCCCATTTCTCCTGGCTGATCCCACATTTCCTGGCTGATCCCACATTTCCTGGCTAACTCCACTTTCCCTGACCCCACATTTCTCTGACCCCACATTTCCTGGCTGATCCCACTGTCTCAGATCCCATTTCTCCTGGCTGATCCCACATTTCCTGGCTGACCCCACTGTCCCTGACCCCCCATTTCCTGGCTGACCCCACATTTCTCTGACCCCCCCATTTCCTGGCTGATCCCACATTTCCCTGACCCCACATTTCCTGGATAACCCCCCATTTCCTGGCTGATGCCACTGTCTCAGATCCCATTTCTCCTGGCTGACCCCACTGTCCCTGACCCCACATTTTCTGGCTAATCCTACATTTCCCTGATCCCATTTCTCCTGGCTGATCCGACATTTCCTGGCTGATCCCACATTTCCTGGCTGATCCCACATTTCCTGGCTAACTCCACTTTCCCTGACCCCACATTTCCTGGCTGATCCCACTGTCCCTGACCCCCCATTTCCTGGCTGACCCCACATTTCCTGGCTGACCCCACATTTCCTGGCTGACCCCACATTTCTCTGACCCCCCCATTTCCTGGCTGATCCCACATTTCCCTGACCCCACATTTCCTGGCTGATCCCACATTTCCCTGACCCCACATTTCCTGGCTGATCCCACATTTCCTGGCTGACCCCACATTTCCCTGACCCCACATTTCCTGGCTGATCCCACTGTCTCAGATCCCATTTCTCCTGACTGACCCCACGTTTCCTGGCTGACCCCACATTTCTCTGACCCCCCCATTTCCTGGCTGACCCCACATTTCCCTGACCCCCCATTTCCTGGCTGACCCCCTGCTCTCCCCAGGTTCCAGTGCTTTAAGTCTGCCTGGATGTTCGAGGTTTTCCACCGGGGCTTCTCCTTCCCGGAGAGCTACGGGAGCCTGAAGACGGCGCTGCAGGTCTACGACAAGGAGGTGCAGTGGACGCTGGGGGCCATCCTGTACCGCACCCGCTTCCTGCCCCTCAGGTACCCCGGGGACCAGGAACAGCTCTGGGAAGGGGAATTGTGGGGTGGGAAGAGCTGCAGATCCCTCAAATTGGGGTTTTTAGAGCCTCGACCCCAAAGCAGGCTCGGATTCCTGCCCTGAGCCACACTGGAAGTGCAATTTTGCTTCCAAAGCATGGCTGTTGTCTCTCTGCTCTTAACCAGGGACATTCTCAAAAATCTGGGAAAAACCTTTGGGAGGGCAATTTTAGGGATGGGAATTTGTGGGGTTTAGACCCTCAACTTGTCCTTTTTTTCTTAGTCCACCCAATGAGCCCTGATTCCCACCAAGCTGGCAGTGGAATTTTGCCTCCAAAGCGTGCCCGTTGTCCCTCTGCTCTTTTCCAAGGACATCCTCTCAAAACTCTGGGAAAAACCTTTGGGAGGGAATTTTGGGGATGGGAACTTGTGCTTTTTAGAGCCTCAACTTGTGTTTTTTAGAGCTTGTTCCCCCCAATGAGCTCTGATTCCCACCAGGTTGGAAGCAGAATTCTGCCTCTAAGACATGGCCATTGTTATTCTGCTCTTTTCCAGGGACATCCTCCCAAATATCAGGGAAAAGCCTTTGGGAGGGGAATTTTGGGATGGGAATTTCTGCTTTCTAGAGCCTCAATTTGTGTTTTTTATATCCTGGTCCTCAAAATGGGCCCTGATTCCTGCGGTGAGCCTGGTTGGAAGCGGAATTTTTTCTCCAGAGCATTTCTGCTCTTTTCCAGGGACATCCTCTCAAAAATCTGGGAAAAGCCTTTGAGGGGGGAATTTTGAGGATGGCATCTTGTGGTTTTTAGAGCTTCAACATGTGCCTTTTAGAGATTTTTCCACTCAATGAGCTCTGATTCCCACCAGGTTGGAAGCGGAATTCTGCCTCTAAGATGTGGCCATTGTCATTCTGCTCTTTTCCAGGGACATCCTCCCAAAAATCTGGGAAAAGGCTTTGGGAGGGGAATTTTGGGATGGGAATTTCTGCTTTTTAGAGCCTCAACTTGTGGTTTTTTAGAGCCTCACGGTGTGCTTTTTAGAGCTTTTTCCATCCAATGAGCTCTGATTCCCACCAGGTTGGCAGCAGAACTTTGCCTCCAAAGCATGCCTGTTGTCCCTCTGCTCTTTTCCAGGGACATTCTCTCAAAAATTTGGGAAAGGCCTTTGGGAGAGGATATTGGGGATGGCATCTTGTGCTTTTTAGAGCCTCAACTTGTGCTTTTTAGAGATTTTTCCACCCAATGAGCTCTGATTCCCACCAGGTTGGAAACAGAACTTTGCCTGTAAGACATGGCCATTGTCCCTCTGCACTTTTCCTGGGACATCCTCTCAAAAATCTGGGAAAAGCCTTTGAGGGGGGAATTTTGGGGATGGCAACTTGTGGTTTTTACAGCTTCAACTTGTGCTTTTTAGAGATTTCTCCACCCAATGAGCTCTGATTCCCACCAAGCTGCCATTTTACCTCTAAGCTGTTCCCGTTGTCCCTCTGCTCTTTTCCAGGGACATCCAGCAGGAGAATTTCCGTGGCATTCACTCCCACTGGAGGAGTTTCTCCTTTGTGTACAACCACTACCTGTTCCTGGCCTGTTTCCTGGTGGTGCTGCTCTCCATCCTGCTCTACCTGCTCCGCCTGCGCCGCATCCACCGCCGGCCGCCGCCCGCCAGCGCCGCCTCCGCTGCCCTGTGGCTGCCCGAGGGGCTCCCCCAGCAGAAAACCCCTGGGTAGGGCTCCAGGAGCAGCATCCACCCACCCACACACACTGAAAAAGCCATTTTTGCCTCAGGGTTCCTCCTTTTTTTTTGCCCCTTTTGGAGAAGCGGGAGTTGGGAATTCCGGGCAGGCTTGGGAATTCCAAGGGAATGGGGTGGTGAGGGAAAAATGCCAAAAATAAAAATGACTTTGTTGGGAATGTGGCACACTTGGGGGTGTGCAGGGAGGATGAGTTGAGTTCTGGGTGTGCAGGAGAGCATAACTTGAGTTCTGGGTGTGCAGGACAGGATGAGTTGAGTTCTGGATGTGCAGGGAGGATGAGTTGAGTTCTGGGTGTGCAGGGAGGATGAGTTGAGTTCTGGGTGTGCAGAACAAGATGAGTTGAGTTCTGGGTGTGCAGGACAGGATGAGTTGAGTTCTGGGTGTGCAGAACAAGATGAGTTGAGTTCTGGGTGTGCAGGACAGGATGAGTTGAGTTCTGGGTGTGCAGGGGAGCATGAGTTGAGTTCTGGGTGTGCAGGACAGGGTGAGTTGAGTTCTGGGTGTGCAGGACAGGGTGAGTTGAGTTCTGGGTGTGCAAGGGAGGATGAGTTGAGTTCTGGGTGTGCAGGGGAGGATGAGTTGAGTTCTGGGTGTGCAGGACAGGGTGAGTTGAGTTCTGGGTGTGCAGAACAGGATGAGTTGAGTTCTTGGTGTGCAGGACAGGGTGAGTTGAGTTCTGGGTGTGCAGGGAGGATGAGTTGAGTTCTGGGTGTGCTGAGTTGAGTTCTGGGTGTGCAGGGAGGATGAGTTGAGTTCTGGGTGGGCAGGACAGGATGAGTTGAGTTCTGGGTGTGCAGGGGAGGATCAGTTGAGTTCTGGGTGGGCAGGACAGGATGAGTTGAGTTCTGGGTGTGCAGGACAGGATGAGTTGAGTTCTGGGTGTGCTGAGTTGAGTTCTGGATGTGCAGGGAGGATGAGTTGAGTTCTGGATGTGCAGGGAGGATGAGTTGAGTTCTCACCTTTGGGAGAGGCTGAAATCCCAGAATGAATTTGGGTTTTCCCAATTGGAAATGGGAAAATGGGATTGGAATGAGCTTGGGTTTTCCTTGCTGGATTCCAGCATTGCCATCCCTGCTCTCACTTTGGAGTCTCAAATAACAAGAAGTTCCAAAAGCAGGAAAAAAAATTTAAAGAAACCTTTTAGGACATTTTTCTGTGATTTTTCTCTTCTGGAATCACTCCTGGGATGGAGAAGGAAAATCCCTCACATCCAATGCTGTGCTTCCATCAAAAACTGCTTCCATCACTTCTGCTCCCTCCTTTTTTTCCTTGGAAAAGGAAGAGGATTTCCTCCTTTTTCACCCTCCCAGTGGCACCAGTCGCTGCTTTTAATCCCAAATTTCTGTTCCATGATTGTGGAGAGACCTCCCAGAAACTCCAGGAATGTGAAGAGAACTGGAAAAGCAGAGGAGAGCGTGCACTGGGTCTTTCCAAGTCCTCTGGTAATTTATATTTTATTTAAAACTGTTGATTTTACTTGAAAGTCAGTTTGTCCATGATTAAAAGTGGGATTTCTATGAACCTTTGGGGTGTGGGTGTTTTATTTGTTAATTTATTTGTTAATTTTATTTGTTGATTCTCCAGCTGGAAAACTTCCCAAAGGTGGGAAAATGCAGGAAAAATTTATAATTTTATTATTGGAGAGCTGGATACATTTTTTTTCATAATTAATCTAAAAATCTGGATAATTGGAATTGTTTTATGGTCTGGTTTTGATGGGTTTTTACCTTTGTACAGAGAATTTAGGCTGGAACTGCTGAATTCCACCCAAATTTGGGTGCTGAACTTCACCCAGCACGGGCTGGAGTCAGAATTCCCTGGATTTGGGGTGGAATTTTGGGGCAGAATTTTGGAGCAGAATTTTGGGGCAGAATTTTGGAGCAGAATTTTGGGGCAGAATTTGGGGCAGAATTTTGGGGCAGAATTTTGGGGTGGAATTTTGGAGCAGAATTTTGGGGCAGAATTTTGGAGCAGAATTTTGGGGCAGAAATTTGGAGCAGAATTTTGGAGCAGAATTTTGGGGCAGAATTTTGGAGCAGAATTTTGGGGCAGAATTTTGGAGCAGAATTTTGGGGCAGAATTTTGGGGCAGAATTTTGGGGCAGAATTTTGGGGCAGAATCTTTCACTGGACCTTCAGAATTCCAAACATCTTCCTTTGCTAAAGGATATTTTTGAAGCTGACAAAATCCAAGTTTTGGCAGAGTTTAAATCCAAATCTTATTTTGGGTGAGGGATGAGAAAATCCAGGGCTGGAATTGGGATTTAAAATCGGGGATGATAAAAATGATCCCAAAATATCCAGAGGCTGAATTTCACCTTCTCATTGGTCCAAATCTCCAATTTTAGGATTAAATTTTTTAAAAATCCCATGGGAAGGGGTCTGTGGGGCTTGGAAATATCCAGGGAGAAGTGGCAGAGTCTCTAGTGCAGCAAGGGGGGAAAAAAAGGCCAAAAAAAGGCATTAAAATGTAATAAAAGCAGGGAAAAAATAAAATCAGAGGGGGAAAATTGGGAAAAAAACAGGGGAAGAAAATCAGAAAAGAAGATTAAATCTGGGGAAGAATGGAAAAAATAAAATCAGGGAAAAAAATCAGGAAAAAAAGGGGGAAAATCGGGAAAAAATAAAATCAGGAAATCAATAAAATTGGAGAAAAAAATTGGGGAAAAGTTAAAATCGGGGGGAAATTTAAAATCAGGAAAAAATCTGGGAAAAAATAAAAGCAGGGAAAAATAAAATTGAGGAAAATATCAGGAAAAATTAAAATCATGGGGAAAATTGGGAAAAAATAGGGGAAAACAGGAAAATTAAAATAATAGAAAAAAAAAAAGGAAAAAATTAAATCAAGGAAAAAATTAAAAAGCTTTTAAAAGGTTGAAGGGGCAATTGTTGATAAAATAAAATTTCCTTTCATTGGAGGGAGGATCAGAGAATTCCAGGCTGGTTTGGGTGGGAGGGGACCCAAAATCAGATTTAAAATCCAGATTTAATCCCATCCCTGGCCAGGCCATTGCTGCTGCCCCAGGGATCTCTTGGTGTCCCCTGGGTGTCCCAGGGGGATAATTGCAATTAATTGTGACAATAATTGCATTAATTGTGCCTCAGGCAGGGGGATTTCCACATTTCCCCACTGGAATTCCAGGGTTTGGGGTTTGGGATTGTCCCTGGGAAGGGTTTTACATCCAGCTCGTCCCTCTGGAATTCTGCTGGGAGGGACCTGAGATTTGGGATTCTGGGGATTCTTTGGCTTTGTTTGTCTTCCTCCTTCATCCCAGCCACATCCCAGGGATCCCAAATCCCACAGATCCCACATTTCAGAGATCCTAAATCCCACGGATCCCAAATCCCAGAGATCCCATGTCAGGGATCCCAGAGATCCCACATCTCAGGGATCCCAAATCCCACAGATCCCAAATCCCACAGATCCCACATTTCAGAGATCCTAAATCCTGGAGATCCCACATTTCAGAGATCCCAAATCCCATGGATCCCACATTTCAGAGATCCTAAATCCTGGAGATCCTGCATGCCAGAGATCCCAAATCCCAGGGATTCCAGATCCCACAGATTCCCCCATCCCAGGGATCTCCCATCCTAGAGATCCCAGAGATCCCACATCCCAGGGATCCCAGATCCTACATTTCAGAGATCCTAAATCCTGGAGATCCCACGTGCCAGAGATCCCAAATCCCAGGGATTCCAAATCCCAGAGATCTCCCATCCCAGGGATCCAAATCCCACAGATCCCAGATCACAGGGATGCCAAATCCCACAGATCCCAAATCCCACAGATTCCACATTCTAGAGATCCCACATTTCAGAGATCCTAAATCCCACGGATCCCAAATCCCAGAGATCCCACATCTCAGGGATCCCAAATCCCACAGATCCCAAATCCCACACATCCCACATTTCAGGGATCCTAAATCCCACAGATCCCACATCCTAGAGATCCCAAATCCCAGGGATCCCACAGATCCCACATCCCAGAGATCCCACATCCCACAGATCCCACATCCTAGAGATCCCAAATGCCAGAGATCCCAAATCCCATGGATCTCACATCCCAGAGATCCCATATCCTGGGGATCCCAGAGATCCCCCATCCCACGGATCCCAAATCCCAAGATCCCAAGGATTTGCAGGGTGGGCTCAGCCAGAGGAGGCAGAACTCGGTGCCATCTCCTGAGGGGGAAACAAACCCCAAATGAATCCCAAATTAACCCCAAATTATCCCCCCAGATATTCCTGTGGCTCCACGAGGAGGAGAAAACCCAAAGGGATTTCCCAGCCCAGCCCTGGGGTGATTCCTTTGGGATCCTCAGCCTGGAATTCCCAACCCACGCTGGGATTTGGGGTTCCCTGCCCTGACAAATCCATTTTCCTTCTTCAGGTGCTTTAGGGACAGGTGAGGGAGGGCAGCAGGGCAGGGAACGATCCCAAAACTCCACAGCCCCTTAAACCCAGCCCAGTCCAAACCCGGCTGCTGTCCCTGCTCGGGCACACTCAGGATGGGTCGGGGCAGCCCTGGATCAAAGGACGAGTCTGGACTCTTCAATGCTTCGATGTTCAAATTGTTTATTAATTTTTATCTCACAGAGTTTTCCTCTCTGCCAGCCGGGGTCTGACCCACAAGGCAGCCAAGGGCACTCTGCCCACCCACGGGGCAGTCGTGTCCTTTTATAACAAAAACTCCAGACATCATATTTATCTTTTATCCCCAATACCTTTCACCCTTATTGACAAGTGCACCTTCACCACAAACCAATCCCCAAGTGCCAACACCACCACAGAAGATGGAAGACAAGAAGAAGAAAGAAGAAGCAGAGACACACCCTGATTCCTCCATCTTGTCTCCATAACCCCCTGTACCGAGATATAACCCCCTGTACCAAAATCCCAAAATCCATATTTCACCCTATAAATGTGTGATCTCTCCACCACTCAAACTGTGTCATCCTCACATCCTCACACACACCCTCTGAAGGGTCAAAGTCCCACCAAGAATGTCTGGAACATTCCAGGAGCTCCGAGCCCCCCAAGGGTTTTCTCGGTGATTCTGGACGTCAGGAGCGATGTGCTGAGCTCCCACAGTACCAAAATCCCAAAATCCATATTTCACCCTGTGAATGTGTGATCTCTCCACCACTCAAACTCTGGTCATTCTCATGTCCTCACACACATCCTCTGAAGGGTCAAAGTCCAGCCACCAAGAATGTCTGGAACATTCCAAGAGCTCAGAGCCCCCTAAGGGTTTTCCCGGTGATTCCGGACATTGGGAGCGCTGTGCTGAGCTCCCACACACCCCGATCCCTCCCTCCTTTGGGGTTTTCTGTGGAGAACGCCCCGAACCGGCCCCCCCTGGGCAGGGGCGGCTCCTGCGGCACCAACGGCACCGGTGTCCCCGGGAGGGGACAGGGGGACACTGAGCGCCTGGGCCGGGGGCACCTCGTCCCTCCCGAGGGCCATTGTTGTCCCCAAAGTCCCGCTGTTGTCCCCAAATATTGTCCCATTGTTGTCCCCAAAGCCGCATTGTTGTTCCCGAAATTCCATTGTTGTTCCCAAGGTCCCATTGTTGGGATCAAATAACGCGTGAAGCTCCTGAGAGCCGGAATCGGCCGGGAGGACTCCCCGTGTCCCTGTCCCCGTGTCCCTGTCCCCGTGTCCCTGTCCCCGTGTCCCTGTCCCTTCCCTGGGCTGCCTCTCTGTGTCCCTGTCCCCTCAGTGTGTCCCTGTGTCCTGTCCCATCCCTGCATCCCTGTCCCCATGTCCCTGTCCCTTCTCCGTGTCCCTGTCCCCGTGTCCCTGTCCCTTCCCTGGGCCGCCTCTCTGTGTCCCTGTCCCCTCAGTGTGTCCTGTCCCTGTGCTCTCACTATGTTCCTGCCCCGTCCCCGTGTCATTGTGTCCTGTCCCATCCCTGTCCCTTTCCTCTGTCCCGGTGTCCCTGTCCCTGTCCCTTCCCTGGGCCACCTCTCTGTGTCCCTGTCCTCTCACTGTGTCCTGTCCCTGTCCCCTCACTGTGTCCCTGTGTCCTGTCCCATCCCTGCATCCCTGTCCCCATGTCCCTGTCCCTTCTCCGTGTCTCTGTCCCCGTGTCCCTGTGTCCTGTCCCATCCCTGTCCTTTCCCTCTGTCCCTGTGTCCTTTGCCTGTGTCCCTGTCCCTGTGTCCCTCCCCCATGTCCCTGTCCCTTCCCTGTGTCTCTGTGTCTCTGTGTCCATGTCCCTGTCCCCTCCCTGTGTCCCCTCCCTGTGTCCCTGTCCCTTCCCTGCATCCCTGTCCCTTCCCTCTGTCCCTGTGTCCTTTCCCTGTGTCCCTGTCCCTGTGTCCCTCCCCATGCCCCTGTCCCTTCCCTGGGTCCCCTCCCTGTGTCCCTGGATCTCTCTGTCCCTCTGTCCCCTCCCTGTGTCCCTGTCCCTTTCCCATGTCCTCGTCCCCGTGTCTCTGTCCCCCCCCCGTGTCCCTCCCCTGTGTCCCTGTCCCTCTGTCCTTTCCCTGGGTCCCCTCCCTGTGTCCCTGTCCCTGTCCCTGTCCCTGTCGGGACCCGTTCCCTGCCTGGCACAGGGACCCAGCACTCCCAGGTTTCCCCTAAAGGCTGAGGAGGGATTTGGGATTTGGGATTTCCTGGGAGCGTTCCTGAACATCCTCCCCTTCCCCAGCCCGACCCCGTTCAGTTCCTGCCTCCTCTCCCTTCTCCTCGGATCGGCCTTTACCAAGGCCTGAGGGACTTTGGGGTTCCTGAGGTGACTTCCCTGGATCCCATCCCTGGATCTGATCCCTGGATCGCATCCCAGGCTCCCACCTCTAGATCTGATCCCTGGATCCCATCCCTGGATCTGATCCCTGGATCCCATCCCTGGATCTGATCCCTGGATCCCATCCCAGGCTCCCACCTCCAGATCTGATCCCTGGATCCTGTCCCTGGATCGCATCCCAGGCGCCCACCCCCAGATTTCACTCCCAGTTCCCACCCCTGGATCCCATTCCCAGATCCCATTCCTGGATCCCATCCCCAGATCCTGTCCCTGGATCCTGTCCCTGGATCCCATTCCCAGATCCCATTCCTGACTCCCATCCCTGGATCTCATCCCTGGATCTGATCCCTGGATCCTTTCCCTGGATCCCACCCCAGGCTCTCACCCCCAGATCTGATCCCTGGATCCCACTCTCAGATCCCACTCCCAGCTCCCACCCCTGGCTCCCACCCGTGGATCCCATTCCCGGATCCCATTTCCAGATCCCATTCCCGGATCCCATTCCCGGATCCCATTCCTGGATCCCATTCCCGGATCCCATTCCTGGATCCCATTGCCAGATCCCACCCCTGGCTCCCACCCATCTCCCACTCCCATCTCCCACTCCCATCTCCCATTCCCATCTCTCATTCCCGGCTCCCACCCCGGCTCCTCCGGAGCTCCCTCCGGGCAGGGCCGTTCTCCCTGTGCCGTGAATTCCCGGGAATTCCCGGGCTGGATCCCGCAGGAAGGGGCAGGGCCGCCCAATCCTCATTCCCAGGTTTTCCTGGGATGCTCCGGCGCCACATTCCCAGCGCTGCCCCCGCCTCCAGCTGCGCTGCTCCTCCTTCCCCTTGCTGGAAATTCCTTCTCCTTGTGGTTTTTGGGGGAAAATCTTCATTTTCCCCATTCATCCTCATCTCCTGGGGTGGGAATCCATCAGGAATGGATGTGGGGGGATCCTTTGTCCCTCCTGCGTTTTGTCAGGAGCTTCCTGGGGAAATTCACCTTCCAGCAGCCGATTCCTCCCCTCCTGCTCATCCCCGAGGAATCCCAGACAGGTTCGGTGCCTTGTGCTGGGATTTTCCTTCTGCCAGGAGATCCAGGAGCTCCCATTCCATGGCAGACCCCAGCGCTGATCCATCCTTTTACTGAAAAGGTGGAAATGAAGGAATTAATTCATTAAAAAAGGAAGGAGGGAAATAAAGGAAGATTTGCTTTGTCTGGGAATGCCTGGAGCCATCCCCAAGCCCCAGCTCCTGCAGGGAGGATTTCTCTGGAATTTGGGATTTTCCCACCTTGGCTTCAAAACCTCCCAGGGGTTTGGATAAAGTGGGGCTGCCCCAGGCCAGGCTGGAATGACCTGGGATAGGGGAAGGGTGGAATGAGATGATTTTCTGTCCTTTCCCACCCAAACCATTCCATGATTCCAAGCTGGAGAAATTCCCACGGGGATTAAGAACAGAAATAGCTTTTGGGGGGAGATATGGATTCATTTCTTCAGAATTTGGGGTTTCTCAACCACTGGGATCTGACTCCTCACTCACCCATTACAGGAATTTCCCACTGAATCCCTGAAAACAGCCACGTGGCCCTAAAATTCCTGCAGGTTTTGGGATCTCCAGGATCATCTCTGCAGGGAAAAGGTTTTGGGGAGCTTTAAATACAGAAATAGCTTTGGGGGGAGATATGGATTCATTTCTTCAGAATTTTGGGGTTCTCAACTATTGGGATCTGGCTCTTCAATCCTTTCCCTGGATGGGATAAATCAAAGCCCTGAATGACTTTAAAACCCCCTGGCAGAGGTTCAGAATGATGTGGGATTGATCCAGCTCTGATATTTGGGAAAAGAACTGTTCCCACCTGGGAATTCTCCAATCTAGGATTTGTTATTTGCGCTTCCATTGCAGGAATTCCCACTGGGTCCCTCGGGTGTGAAATTTGCCACGTGGCCCTAAAATTCCTGCAGGTTTTGGGATCTCCAGGATCATCTCTGCAGGGAAAAGCTTTTAGGGAGTTTTAAACACAGAAAGAGATTTTTGGGGGGAGATATTGATTCATTCTCCAGATTTTTGGGATTTCTCAACCATTGGGATCTGGTTGAGCCATTACAGGAATTTCCCAGTGGATCCCTGAAAACGTCCACATGGCCCTGAAATTCCTGCAGGTTTTTGGGATCATCTCTGCAGGGAAAAGCTTTTAGGGAGCTTTATATACAGAAATAGCTTTTTGGGGGGGAGATATTGATTCATTTCTTCAGAATTTTGGGGTTCTCAGCCATTGGGATCTGACTCCTCACTCACCCATTGCAGGAACTTCCCACTGGATCCCTGAAAACGGCCACGTGGCCCTGAAATTCCTACAGATTTTGGGGGATCTCCAAGATCATCTCTGCAGGAGAAAGGTTTTGGGGAGCTTTAAATATAGTAATAATTTTGGGGAGGGAGATACTGATTAATTTCTCCACAATTCTGGGGCTTCTCAGCCATTGGGATCTGACTCTTCAATCACCCATTGCAGGAATTTCTCACTGGATCCCTGAAAACGGCCACAGGGCCCTAAAATTCCTGCAGGTTTTGGGATCTCCAGGATCATCTCTGCAGGGAAAACGTTTTAGGGAGCTTTAAATACAGAAATAGCTTTTTGGGGGGAGATATTGATTCATTTCTCCACAATTTGGGGGTTCTCAGCCATTGGGATCTGGCTCTTCAATCACCCATTGCAGGAGCTTCCCACATGGATTCCTGAAAACGGCCACAGGGCCCTAAAATTCCTGCAGATTTTTGGGATCATCTCTGCAGGGAAAAGCCTTTAGGGAGCTTTAAATACAGAAATAGCTTTTTAGAGGGGAGATATGGATGCATTTCTCCACAATTTTGGAGTTCTCAGCCATTGGGATCTGGCTCTTCACTCACCCATTGCAGGAATTTCTCACTGGATCCCTGAAAATGGCCACAAGGCCCTGAAATTCCTGCAGGTTTTGGGATCTCCAGGATCATCTCAGCAGGGAAAAGCTTTTGGGGAGCTTTAAATACAGAAATAGCTTTTTGGGGGGAGATATTGATTCATTTCTCCACAATTTTAGGGCTCTCAGCCATTGGGATCTTCACTCACCCATTGAAGGATCTTCCCACTGAATCCCTGAAATCGGCCACGTGGCCCTGAAATTCCTGCAGGTTTGGGGATCTCCAGGATCATCTCTGCAGGAGAAAGGTTTTAGGGAGCTTTAAATATATTAATAATTTTGGGGAGGGAGATACTGATTAATTTCTCCACAATTCTGGGGTTTCTCAGCCATTGGGATCTGGCTCTTCAATCACCCATTGCAGTAATGGGTGGGTCCCTGAAAACGGCCACGTGGCCCTAAAATTCCTGCAGGTTTTGGGATCTCCAGGATCATCTCTGCAGGGAAAAGCTTTTGGGGAGCTGCTCCCGGATTTGGGGAGGTCGAGTCGCCCCAGGGAGCCCGCAGGGTGCGAACAGGGGATGGGGAGGCAATGAGCCTTCCCAAGGAACTGCAAATGAGGGAAATTACAGCAAATGAGGGGAATTAGAGCAAATGAGGGGAATTAGAGCAGCCAGCGGCCCGTTCCCGTTCCCGGGAGCAGGGAGCATGACTGGGACTGCTCGGTCAAAGCCAGGCGTGTCCAGGGCAGGGAAAAACCCCGGGGAAGGGATGGGAGCGGGAATGGGGCTGGGAGGGAGGCAGGGAGGGGATTCAGCTGGAACCGGGATTTCTGCAGGGGTTTGGGGTGGAAAATCCACCTGCAAAGTGCTGAAAACCGGGATCCATGAATGGCCTTCCCGGTTTTCCAGATCCATTTTTCCCTGTGTGATTCCAGGCTGTTTCCAAATCCCTTTTCCACCCCCGGGTGTTTTTCCCTGGCTCTTACCCCACTGCAGGACGGACGGAGCAGCAAATTCCCTGAATCCAGGGGATCCTCCAGGAGCTCTGCTGGATCCCGAGCTCGCCCTTCCATCAGCTGGAATTTTTCATGGATTGAACATCCTGCCCTGGCCTGGCCTGACCCGTGCAGGCTCTGGCACGTTCCTCTCTCCACATCCCTCATTCCAGCCTGGAATTGCTCCTGCAGCTTCTCCTGGGACAGGAGACGTCCCCAGGCTGGGGGAGGTGGCTCTGCTGAGGGTCAGGATGCAATTCCCAGGGTTTGCCCTCTTCCCTGAGAATTCCTGGTGCAGGGAAAGGACCTGAGAGCTCATCCCATCACACCCCCTTCCCCTATCCCAGGTTGTTCCAACTCCCAGAGATCCCACATCCCAGAAATCCCCCATCCCAGAGATCCCTCATTCCAAAGATCCCACATCCCAGAGATCCCACATCCCAGAGATCCCATAGGCCAGAGACTCCTCATTCCAAAGATCCCACATCCCAGGGATTCCATATCCTAGAATCACAAATCGCAAAGGTCCCATATCCCAGAAATCATTCATTCCAAAGATCCCACATCCCAGGGGTCCCACATCCCAGACATTCCAAATCCCAGGGATCCCATAGCCCAGAGATGTCTCATTCCAAAGATCCCAAATCCCAGCGATCACAAATCCCAAAGATCCCATATCCCAGAAATCATTCATTCCAAAGAGCCCACATCCCAGGGAATGTGGAGCAGCTGGGAAAGGGGATGCTGCAGGATAAAAGGTGGGCGAATTCCAGGAGATGCCAGTGCTGGGAATCCCAGGATTCTGCTCCAGAACCCCCTGGAATTGCAGGGATTGAATCACCTCAGAGATCCCACATCACAGAAATCCCTCATTCCAAAGATCCCTCATCCCAGGGATCCCACAGCCCAGAATCACAAATTCCAGGGATCCCATAGCTCAGAGATCCTACATCCCAGGGATCCCACATGCCAGAGATCACAAATCCCAAAGATCCCATATCCCAGAAATCATTCATTCCAAAGATCCCACATCCCAGACATTCCACATCCCAGAGATCCCTCATTCCAGGGAATGTGGGCAGCTGGAAAAGGATTAAGGGTGGGTGAATCCCAGGTGATCCCAGCGCTGGGAATTCCAGGATTCTGCTCCAGAACCCCCTGCACTCGCAGGGATTGAATCCCTCAGAGATCCCATAGCCCAGGCATCCCTCATTCCAAAGATCCCACATCCCAGACATTCCACATCCCAGAGATCCCATAGCCCAAAGACCCCACATCCCAGGGATCCCAAATCCCAAGGATCCCATAGCCCAGAAATCATTCATTCCAAAGATCCCACATCCCAGAATCAGAAATCCCAAGGATCCCATAGCTCAGAGATCCCACATCCCAGAGATCCCATATTCCAGGGTTCCAAAATCCCAGAGATCCCTCATTCCAGGAAATGTGGAGCAGCTGGAAAAGGATTAAGGGTGGGTGAATCCCAGGAGATCCCAGCGCTGGGAATTCCAGGATTCTGCTCCAGAACCCCCTGGAATCGCAGGGATTGAATCCCTCAGAGATCCCATAGCCCAGGGATCCCTCATTCTAAAGATCCCACATCCCAAAGATCTCACATGCCAGAGATCACAAATCCCAAGGATCCCACAGCCCAGAGATGTCTCATTCCAAAGATCCCTCATTCCAGGGAATGTGAAGCAGCTGGAAAGGGGATGCTGCAGGATAAAAGGTGGGCGAATTCCAGGTGATCCCAGCGCTGGGAATTGCAGGATTCTGCTCCAGAACCCCCTGGAATTGCAGGGATTGAATCACCTCAGAGATCCCACAGCCCAGAAATCCCTCATTCCAAAGATCCCTCATCCCAGGGATCCCTCATGCCAGAGATCCCAAATCCCAAAGATCCCAAATCCCAAAAATGCCACATCCCAGGGATCCCAAATCCCAGAGGTCCCTCATTCCAGAGATCCCTCATTCCAGGGAATGTGGGCAGCTGGAAAAGGATTAAAGGTGGGTGAATCCCAGGTGATCCCAGCGCTGGGAACTCCAGGATTCTGCTCCAGAACCCCCTGGACTCGCAGGGACTGAATCCCTCAAAGTCCCCAAACATTAAAATTTCACCGCGGGGGCCGGGATAACTCCAGAATTTATTCTCTGGGGGACACCCGGATCACAAACCCGCGCTCCTCATCCCTTTTAATTTATTTAATTTAATTTATTTGTTTTTGGTGAGCGCGGCCGCCCCCCCGCTCGGGCGCTGCGGGAGGAGCGCTGAGCTCACGGCTCGGGGAGGGGTTTGCGAGCGAACCCAGTGAAATTTGGCAGGAAGCAGCAGCTCCTCGCCGCACATTCCCTGCCTGCAGCCGCATTTCCCAGCGCTCAGCCCGGCAGGAAAACCTGGATGAGGCTGGGCTGAGCCGCCCCCCAGCACCGGCACCGCAAATTGAGGTAAATCCGGGGCTGCGAGCCGCGTTTGGGCTTTTATTGCCGCCAAAAATTCATTAATTTCAACATTTCCAAACCTTTCTTTCTTCGCGGCTGAAAAGTTTCATTTCCCTTCTTCTCTCCGAATGTGTTTTTCTACCTCTCCCATCGTGGAGAGGGGAAAAAAATTGATGTTTCTCCTAATTCTGAGGTAATTCTTCTAAGCTAATTTCCCTAATTCCGAGTTTTGGGGGGATTCCTCACCCCGCGTTTGGCCGGGCTGCGATGCCGGAGAGTTTCGGGGTCACTTTTTCAAGAAGTCCCGGCCGAGCTGGAGATTTCATCCCTTTTTTGCTCCCAGCCATTCCCGACTGGAATAAAAGACCACTTACAAGCTGAGCAATGCCTGAGCTGGGATTTTGGTAAAATATCCCGAATTTCGAGCAGAAACCCCCGTTTGGTGCCATCAGCGTTGGGTAAATCCGGGGGGATTTGGGGTTCTCCTCTCTGGATAATTCCCGGTTTTTTCAGAGGGAAAACTCAGGGGCAGATGTTTGGCAGAAGGTGCTAAATGTGTCCTTAATTAAGGATTTTGTTTTTCCTGCTGTCACTGCTGGGGATCCTCTGAGCCTCCCAGCAGCTCCTTGAAAACTGCTTTATCCTGGTGATTTTTGGGATTTCTTGGGGATATCCACCTGGAGAAACGTGGGATGCTCAACCCGAGCCGCGCTGAGCTCACCAATAATTGGGTTTAATATTTCCTTCCCCATGAGTTTTTTGTTGTTAATTAAACATCTGTGGCTAAAAGATCTCAGCCCAGATAATTTAGAATATTAGAGAGGAAGATCCAAGTTTGGAAATCTGGGAGTGCAGCAGGAAAAGAATTCATCATCTCCACAACCAGCCCATAAAGGTGACAGCGCAGCGCTTCCAATTTTTCCTGGATAAAGCCCGAAAATCGGGGATTTAGGGCTCCTCCTTCCCAGTTTCTCTGCACTGAGCCACCCACGGTGGTGGAATTTCCTCGGCTGGGGAGTTGGGAGCAGTTAAAATAATATTAAATGAAATAAAAGCGAGAATTGCTGAAATATCCGAGCGCTCAGGGAGGAATCACCTTGGAGCGGTGCTGGATGCTCCGGAGGGAATTCCGACAATCCCGGCCCCCAGGGCAGGAGGAGGTTGGGAAACACCCCCGAAAATGAATTTTTAAAGGAAATTTAATCCTTAAATCGGGCGGTGCGGGGCTCAGGATTCCTGTGCAGCCCGAGCCAGCAGAGCTTTGGGGGTGCAGAAATGAGAATTTTAGGGGGAAAAGCTCCAGGGAAGTTTCAGCAGCTCGGAAAAGCCGCGGGGGCTGCAGAGTTGGGGATGGAGCCCAGGACGAGGATCCCGGGGGGATTTAATGGAAAATCTGGAATTTCACTGCTCACAAAGGCTGAGACCCCAAAATGGACCCAGCAATGAGCTCTGGGGTTTTATATCCAGAATTTGACTCTTTACTGTCCCTGTGCTCCATTCTGCTTTCCTTTCTGTTAAGGAAATTATATTGATTAATATAATAATGAATTAATATATTAATGCATTATTATATAAAATATATAATTAATATATAATATATAATAATATATAATATATAATAATATATATAATAATATAAAATAATTAATAAATGAATATAAATTAATTCATTAATGAATTAATTTCTATTCATTGATTAATTATTTTATATTCATTAATTAATATAATTTCTATTCATTTTTCCCTTTAATTCCTTCCCCTCCTGAGCACTCCCAGAGCATTCCTGGTGAGGTTTCAAACCAGAACTCCCAGTTTGGGGCACTGGGATGAGCCCCAGGTTTTGCCAGGGTTGGGATTAAATGCAGGAGACATTAATTCTTGTTTGGACTTGGATGTTTATTAGTTTTATTTATAATATATTTCCTTAGATGTTAATCAGTTCTTATTTACATTATATTTACTTAGATGTTTATTACTTCTTATTTATATTATATTTCCTTAGATGTTTATCAGTTCTTATTTACATTATATTTACTTAGATGTTTATTACGTCTTATTTATATTATATTTACTTAGATGGTTATTAGTTCTTATTCACATTATACTTATTTAGATGTTTATTGGTACTTATTTAGGTGTTTATTTGGTTATTTATATTACAGTCTCACCAACTGTGAGTTTTACAGAACTTCACTCTAACCAACTAAAAAATGGAGCCTCACCTCTCTCTCTCCAAGGCTTGTTAAGCATAAATTGTCTAATTAAGAAATTAATTAGACAATTTTTTATTTTTAATTTAAAATAATTTTTTTTTATTTAAAAAACTTCAAAAATAAATAAATAAATAAATAAATAAATAAATAATAAAAACTTTTTTTTATTTATAAAACTTCAACTTATTGAAGTTTTTTATTTTTAATTTAATAACTGACTTGTGGCGTGCAGTGTGGACTTTTTTATCCATTTACACCATACCATTAAACTCATGAAGGGGGTGAAGAAGGACCAGGCTCTGCCCTAAAACCTCTATCTTGCTTTATATTTATATTTATATTTATATTTATATTTATATTTATATTTATATTTATATTTATATTTATATTTATATTTACATTTACATTTACATTTACATTTACATTTATATTTATATTTATTTACATCTATATTTACATCTATATTTTACATATATATAATATATTACTATATTCTAAAACCTTAAACTCCAAGTTTGTCCCCTGTAATATCACACACTCCACACCCACCGTCCCAGTGCTTTAATTCCATTTTGGGAGATTTCCCCACACCTCAGGTGAAATTCAGAGTTCTCCTGGGGGTCAGTGTCTGACTGACAGACAGACAGACAGACAGACAGAGCCTTTTTTGGACTCTCTCTGGGCCCTTTTTTTGCCACCTTCAGGGCCCTTTTTGATGCCTTCAGGGCTTTTTTTGGCACTTTCCGGGCCCTTTTTGGACAATCTCTGAGCCCTTTAAGGCCCCTTAGGGCCCTTTTTTGGACATTTTCAGGACCCATTTTTGGACATTTTCAGGACCCTTTTTTGGACATTTTCAGGACCCTTTTTTGCCACTTTCAGGGCCTTTTCTTGACCCTCTCTGGCCCCTTTTTGAACACTTCCAGGGCCCTTTTTTGATGCCTTCAGGGCCCTTTTCTGACACTTCCAGGGCCCTTTATTGACACTCAGAGCCCTTTTTGATGCTTTCTGAGCCCTTTTCTGGACACCCTCAGGGCTCTTTTGTTGTGACTCTCTGGGCCCTTTTTTGGACACTTCCAAGGCCCTTTTTTGATGCTTTCAGAGCCCTTTTTTGCCACTTTCAGGGCCCTTTTTTGGACACCCTCAGGGCCCTTTATTGGGCTCTTTCAGGGCCCTTTTTTGACTCTCTCATGGCCCTTTTTGGACACTTCCAAGGCCCTTTTTTGACGGCTTCGGGGCTCTTTTTTGCCACTTTCAGGGCCCTTTTTGGACACCCTCAGGGCCCTTTTGTTGTGACTCTCTGGGCCCTTTTTTGGACCCTCTCTGGGCCCTTTTTTGACGCTTTCAGGGCTCTTTTTGGCACCTTCAGGGCTTTTTTTTGACGCTCTCATGGCCCTTTTTTGATGCTTTCTGAGCCCTTTTTTGCCACTTTCAGGGCCCTTTTTGGACACCCTCAGGGCCCTTTTTTTGATTCCTTCAGGGCCCTTTTTGACACCCTTAGAGCCCTTTTTTAGACACCCTCAGGGACCTTTTGTTGTGACTCTCTGGGCCCTTTTCTGGACATTCTCTGGGCCCTTTTTGAACACTTCAGGGCCCTTTTTTGACGCCTTCAGGTCCCTTTTTTGACACTCTTGGGGCCCTTTTTTGATAGTTTCTGAGCCCTTTTTTAGACACCTTCAGGGCCCTTTATTGGGCTCTTTCAGGACCTTTTTTTGACCCTCTCAGGGCCCTTTTTTACCACCTCCTGAGCCTTTTTTTGACACTCTCAGGGCCCTTTTTTGATGCT
Source organism: Geothlypis trichas (assembly GCA_009764595.1). Classification (NCBI taxonomy): domain Eukaryota; kingdom Metazoa; phylum Chordata; class Aves; order Passeriformes; family Parulidae; genus Geothlypis; species Geothlypis trichas. The sequence goes on from CM019928.1 coordinate 3,477,057, forward strand.
TTCTGAGCCCTTTTTTACCATTTTCTGAGTCCTTTTTTGACCCTCTCAGGGCCCTTTTCTGACACTTCCAGGGCCCTTTATTGACACTCAGAACCCTTTTATTTTCCACCTTCAGAGCCCTTTTCAGACACTCTCAGAGCCCTTTTTTGCCACTTTCTGTCGCACATTTCCCATTCCCATCTGCACAAACGCCCTGGGAGGAGGAAAAGTTCCACTCCTAATCCAGGCTGGAAATTTGTTATTCCAAGGGGGATTTCCCAGCAATAACAACAGCCTGGTTTGGAGCCTGGCTGTCCCCTGCTGGATTAGGGAGATTAATTAAAACAGCATCACCCAGAGGGTCAGGAGTGATCCCTCCTCCTTGGGGGATTCCAGATCCACCTGGAAATCCTCTCCATGGAAATTTGGGCTGAGCTCTGCTCCTTCAGCTCACTCAGGATCCTTCTCTGAGGTCAATTTTCCCCTTCAAATGAATTTTTGGTGTTTAATTTAAGTGGTTTCTGCAGGTGGAGATAAAAAAATAAAGCTCAAAAGACCAGGAGAGCTTAGAACATGACAGAGATCCTGGTTTGGAAATCTGGGGATGTAGCAGGAAAAGTTTTCCTCATCTCTGTCAGGAGAAATTGATCTCTATCAGGAGATATTTATTGCTATAAAGAGATATTTATCTCCATATTTATTTATATAAATATGTATTTATGAGGATATATTTATGAGGATATATTGATGTTTATAAAGATAAATGCCCTAAAAATTGCAAGGACAGGGGAATTTTTCCCAGATCCATGGCCAGCACCTTTCCTGAAGGGGCTGCTCCCAAATCCAGGCTTGGCCTCTTCCCAGATCTCCTCCAATTCCCATTTGATTTCAATTTTAGCCCCTCAATGCACCCCAGGAGGCACAAAAACCTCTCCTGGGCAGAGAGGGATGTGTGGAGCATCTTCTGTCCGTGGCACAGCTGGATCCAGCTGTTTCACCTGCAGCTCCCTGATTTCCTGCTCTGCTCCCTGTGCCTGCTGTGGGAGAGGGAGCAGGAATGGAAATGTGGATTTGACACCCCAGGGTCCAGGGTGCTCCAAGGGCCTGGAAATGGGAACCAGGAATTCCCAGGGCACGAACTGCAGTGCTGGGGAAAGGGGGGTGGGCTCCGACTGAAATAGGGGGGAAATTGGGGAAGGAATTCCTGCTTGGGAGGGTGGGGAGGGGCTGGGATGGGATTCCCAGGGAGCTGTGGCTGCTCTGGATCCCTGGAAGTGCTCAAGGCCAGGCTGGAGCAACCTGGGATGGTGGAAGGTTCCCTGGGATGGCAGGGGTGGCACTGGATGGGCTTTAAGGTCCCTTCCAGCCCAAACCATTCCAGGGTTCTTTGGTTTTATTTCCCCATCCCTCTGTGGGTGCTGCAGGAACAGCCCTGGACACTGGGAATGTGCTGGGCAGGAGAGCCTGAGGGACAGGGATGGATGGGAGATGGGGAAGGAATTCCTGGCTGGGACGGAATTCCCAGAGCAGCTGTGGCTGCCCCATCCCTGGAAGTGCCCAAAGCCAGGCTGGAGCAACCTGGGATGGTGGGAAATTCCCTAACATGGCAGGGATGGGATGGGATGGGATGGGATGGGATGGGATGGGATGGGATGGGATGGAATGGGATGGAATGGGATGGAATGGAATGGAATGGAATGGAATGGAATGGAATGGAATGGAATGGAATGGGATGGAATGGAATGGAATGGAATGGAATGGGATGGAATGGGATGGAATGGAATGAGCTTTAAGGCCCCTTCCAACCCCACCCATTCCAGGATTCTTTGGTTTTATTTCCCCATCCCTCTGTGGGTGCTGCAGGAACAGCCCTGGACACTGGGAATGTGCTGGGCAGGAGATCCTGAGGGACAGGGAATGGCTTCCACTGCCAGAGAGCAGGAATGGATGGGAGATTGGGAAGGAATTCCTGGCTGGGATGGAATTCCCAGGGAGCTGTGGCTGCCCCTGGATCCCTGGCAGTGCCCAAGGCCAGGCTGGAGCCCCTGGGGCAGTGGAGGTGTCCCTGCCATGGCAGGGGTGGGATGGGATGGGATGGGATGGGATGGGATGGGATGGGATGGGATGGGATGGGATGGGATGGGATGGATTTCAGGTCTTTTCCAACCCAAACCATTCCAGGATTTTCATATTTAACCAAACAGTGATGGAAAGGGCCTTGATCAGGGAATTCTCACAGGGATTTTTCCGTCCCTCTTTGCTCTCTGCCTGCTGCAGTTTCCCCTCCCTGGCTGGCAAACATTCCCAAACGCCCTGGAAGGGGCAGCCAAGGTGGGGTCACCATCCCTGGGAATTCCAGGAACACCTGGACGTGGTTTGGGGGTGAACAAGGTGGTGGCCTGGACTGGATGGTCTGAAACCCCATTTTCCAACCTGAACCATTCCAGGGCTCCCTGGGCTATTCCAGAGCCCCTTTTCCAACTGGGAAATCTCTGCTCTGGTTGTTCCCCTGGCTCTGGAGATTGGGATTTTCTGCCGGTGCTTGGTGCCTCTGATCCTTCCAGGGACCTTTGTGGCTCAGGTTTTTAGGACTGGGAATGAGAAGGGATTTGATCCATGGAGATTTAACCCTTGGAGAGCCCCATCTCTATTGGAGCAGTGGGAGAAGGTATCCAACATCTCACCCCAGGGAATGGTGGGGTTTTATTCCCTTTAACAATTCTGGAGAGGCTCCCAGTGGAGAAGAAGCTGGAGAACTCCCCCCGTGGCACTGGGAAATCCTGTTCCCAGTCTGAGGAATGCACCTGGGGTGATGGAACATGGAATTGGGGATGCAGGGATTCCCGGGATTCCTGTTCCAAGGGAAATCCTTTTCCCACCCTGAGGAGCACACCTGGGTGATGGAGCTGGAATTGGGAATGCAGAGATTCACAGGATTCCTGTTCCCAGAGAAATCCTGTTCCCAGCCTGAGGAATGCACCTGGGGTGATGGAACATGGAATTGGGGATGCAGGGATTCCTGGGATTCCTGTTCCAAGAGAAATTCTGTTCCCAGAGAAATCCTGCTCCCAGCCAGAGGAATGCACCTGAGGCAAGGAACGCACCTGGGGCGATGGAGCTGGAATTGGGAATGCAGGGATTTCCAGGATTCCTGTTCCCACCCTGAGGGATGCACCTGGGGCATGGACCTGGAATTGCAGGGATTCTCAGGATTCCTGTTCCAAGGGAAATCATTTTCCCACCCTTGTGGGATGCACCTGGGGTGATGGAGTTGAAATTGTGAATCCCTGGGGTTCCTGTTCCAAGGGAAATCCTGTTCCCACCCCGAGAAATGCACCTGGGATGATGGAGCTGGAATTGGGAATGCAGAGATTCTCAGGATTCCTATGCCAAGGGAAATCCTGTTCCCAGCCCGAGGAATGCACCTGAATGCACCTGGGGTGATGGAGCGTGGAATTGGGAATGCAGGGATTCCTGGAATTCCTGTTCCAAGGGAAATCCTGTTCCCAGAAAAGTCCTGTTCCCAGCCCGAGGAATGCACATGGGGCATGGAGCTGGAATTGGGAATTCAGGGATTCCCAGGATTCTTATTCCCAGGAGGAACGCACCTGGCACGATGGACCTGGAATTAGGGATGCAGAGATTCCGGGGATTCCTGTTCCCAGGAGGAACGCACCTGGCACGATGGACCTGGAATTAGGGATGCAGGAATTCCCAGGATTCCTGTTCCCAGGAGGAACGCACCTGGCACGATGGAGCTGGAATTAGGGATGCAGAGATTCCCAGGATTCCTGTTCCCAGGAGGAACGCACCTGGGGCAATGGAGCTGGAATTGAGGATGCAGGGATTCCCAGGATTCCTGTTCCCACCCCGAGGAATGCATGTGGGGCAATGGGGATGCAGAGATTCCCAGGATTCCCGGGATTCCCGGTTCCAAGCGGCTGAGCACCAACGGTTCAGAGCGCCGGGGACAATCGGGACAATTGTCCCGGCTCCGGGGATGTGAAGCGTTGGCTCGGGGGATTGTGGAGCGTTGTCTCGGGGGATGTGGAGCGTTGTCTCCAGGGATGTGGAGAGTTGGCTCCGGGGATTATGGAGCGTTGTCTCTGGGGGATGTGGAGCTTTGGCTCCGGGGGATGTGGAGCGTTGGCTCGGGGGATGTGGAGCTTTGTCTCGGGGGATGTGGAGCGTTGGCTCGGGGGGGATTGTGGAGCTTTGTCTCGGGGATTGATTGAACGTTGGCTCGGGGGGATGTGAATCTTTGGCTCCGGGAATGTGGAGCGTTGGCTCGGGGGATGTGGAGCGTTGTCTCGGGGGGATGTGGAGCTTTGGCTCCGGGATTGTGGAGCGTTGTCTCGGGGGATGTGGAGCGTTGGCTCGGGGGTTGTGGAGCGTTGGCTCCGGGGATGTGGAGCGTTGGCTCCGGGGATGTGGAGCGTTGTCTCTGGGGATGTGGAGCGTTGTCTCTGGGGATGTGGAGCGTTGTCTCTGGGGATGTGGAGCGTTGTCTCGGGGGATGTGGAGCGTTGTCTCTGGGGATGTGGAGCGTTGTCTCTGGGGATGTGGAGCGTTGTCTCGGGGGATGTGGAGCGTTGCCTCCGGGGGATGTGGAGCGTTGGCTCGGGGGATGTGAAGCGTTGTCTCGGGGGGATGTGGAGCGTTATCTCCGGGGATGTGGAGAGTTGGCTCCGGGGATTATGGAGCGTTGTCTCGGGGGGATGTGGAGCGTTGTCTCGGGGGGATGTGGAGCGTTGTCTCGGGGGGATGTGGAGCGTTGTCTCGGGGGGATGTGGAGCGTTGTCTCGGGGGATGTGGAGCGTTGTCTCGGGGATTGTGGAGCGTTGTCTCGTCGCTGCCTCCCCAGGCACAAAGGGCTCCCATCCCTTTCCAGACTTTGCCTTTGTTGTCTGCATGAGGAGGGAGCAGGGAATGTCTGGTTCTGGGCTCTGTCTGAGCTCAGCCATTGCTGGGGTGACTGGATGGGATTCAAAAGGGGAATTTGGGCTGGATTTGGCTCGGGAGATGAGCGGGCTCTGTTACACCTGGGAAAGGGCTGGAGAAGGAAAATCTCGGGATCAGGAGCTTTGGGAGGTCCGTGAAAAGGAGGGAGAAGGGTTTTAAACGGGCAGAGTGCCAGGACAAGGGGCAATGGTTTTAAACTGTCAGAGGGCAGGGATGGATGGGACATTGGGATGGAATTCCAGAGCAGCTGTGGCTGCCCCTGGATCCCTGGGAGTGTCCAGGGATGGACACCCTGGGACAGTGGGAGGTGACCCTGCCCATGGCAGGGGGGGCACTGGATGGGATTTAAATCCCTTCCAGCCCAAACCATCCCAGGATTCCATAGCAATTCCATGTTTTTTCCTCGCCATCCCTGTGCCTCTGCTCCCTTCAAGAGCCAGGACTGGAGCCCTGGAAAGGGCTGAGTCAGCAGCCACCAGGATCATGCCTGGAAGCCTTAAATTACACATTCCTGTGGGGATGGATCTCAGCTTCCAGCCTGGAATATGGCACAGAGAACCAGGAGAGCTGGAGCATTTCCTGCCTTCTCCACTGGCTCTGCTCGATGGGTTTTTAATGCTCTGGCTTGGATTCCTTTGAATGGAGAGACCAAAATATTGCCCTGACGTCAGGGATAAATCTGGAGGTCGTTAGAGGCCGTGAGGGGAGCCCTGAGGAAGGGAAAATCCAGCCCAGACCAAATCTCCTGCAAACTTAAGCCTGGATTAATTCTCAGGCAGTTCAGCACGTGCAGCTGCCCCAGACTGGAGGGGAGAAGGTGTCCAAGTGCTGCTGCCAGCAGCAGAGCCGTGGTTTTGCTGGAATATTTTCCATGTTCAGTTGTGTTCTTGTGGTTTCTGGTGCCCCCACAATGTGTGGGTGCAGCTGGTGCTGCCCGTGCTCTCTAAATGTTATTTTGGGTGAGGCTGTGGCTGAACCATCCCTGGGCATGAAGGGCAGGGAGAGTTCTGGATATCAGAGCCCTAAAATGTCTTGGAGCTGAGCAGGGAGATTTCAGGAAAGAATAAATCCAGGATTTCTGTGGAGTGAAGGAGCTGCTGGGCAATTTTCTCTGTTCTCAATCCTCCAAACCAGTCCTGGCCTCGAATCCCAGTGAAAAAGGACCTGGATGCTGGGGATCAGAGCCATGGAATGGTTTGGGTGGGAAGGGACTTTAAATCCCTTCAATCCCATCTCCTCCCACCCCCTTCCATCATCCCTGGGTGCTCCAAGCCCCATCCAGCCTGGCCTTGGACACTTCCAGGGATGGGGCAACCCCAGCCTGAGCTCTGCCATGCCAAAATTCCCCATTTTCCCTCCTGTCCCCTCGGGATAGACAAAAGCTGAGAGCCCATTCCAGTGCTGAGCCCTGGGAGCTTTCCCTGGTTCTGCTGATTTCCTCAAGTTTCCCCCTTGGACCTGGGCTGCCGTTTTTGTGGGAATCCCAAACTGTGGCTCTGGAATCCCAAACTGTGGCTGTGGAATCCCAAACTGTGGCTGTGGAATCCCAAACTGTGGCTCTGGAATCCCAAACTGTGGCTCTGAAATCCCTCTGGATTCTGCTCTTCCTGGCTTCACTGAGGAAATTTTCTTGAGCCCCTCACTGAACAGGGGCTGAAGGTTTGTTATTTTGGGGGTGCAGCCCCTGTGGAAGTTTTGTCTCCTGGTGTTTGGGATTGGAGGGAGCTCAGGGCGCTGCTGCTGTCCCAGTCTCGTGCAGAATTCCCCCAGGATTTTTGCACATGTAATGGGATTTCTGAGTGGTTTTCCAGTGCCTTCCCCTCGAGGAGCCCCTCCTGATCCCCCAGCAAAGAAGGGACACGGTGCTGCTCCACCTGAGCCATTTTTCCCAGGGATGGGTGGGGAATGTGTTCCTACAATCTCGGTGAAATTCCCTTTTTCCCAGCCAGAATTCCCTCTGTGGTGCTTTATCCTCTCTCACCAGGATTTCTCCAGCTCTGTGAGAGTTTTCTCCTCTCCCTGTGGGTCAGGATACTGATGATCCCAAATCCCTGAACCCCTGGGGAGCAGCAGCAAACCCATTTTGGGCTCCAGGGCAGCCCAGCTCAGCCAGGCTTTGCCAAGAGTGAAAATTCCCCCTCCTGGACCTGCTGTAATCCCAATTAATGTCTCCCAGGCTAATCTTGGTCCCAATTAACGCACCCTGGAGCTGTGCCGTGACCTTCCCCTCCCTCGCAGCCGCTCCCGAGGTCTCTCAGGGCCGGGATTCTTGGAGAGGCTCCGGCCCCTGGCAGGGCTGGGCTCATTAACACCTCCGCAGGCTGCGAGCCATCCCCGCCCTCCTCCGCACGCCTTCCCCAAATTGTTGTGTCCTTTGGCTCCGCTCCTCCGTGAAACGGCTGCAGAGGTTGGGTTCGAGCAGGGGAAGGGCTGGAAGGGGAGTTCAGAGCTTGGGGTTGTGCCCTGACCCCGCGGGACCCCCGAAAGTGGGGCTGACACCGGCTCCTGTTCGCCTTGGCACGGGGTGGGTTCTGGGCTCTTCACTGAGCCTTCTCTCTTCTCAAATATTCAGGTTTAGTTGACATTCTCCTCTCAATATTCAGGTTTAGTTGACATTCTCCTCTCAAATATTCGGGTTTAGTTGACATTCTCCTCTCAAATATTCAGGTTTAGTTGACGTTCTCTCAATATTCAGGTTTAGTTGACATTCTCCTCTCAATATTCAGGTTTAGTTGACATTCTCCTCTCAAACATTCGGGTTTGGTTGACATTCTCCTCTCAATATTCAGGTTTAGTTGATGTTCTTCTCTCAATATTCGGGTTTAGTTGACATTCTCCTCTCAATATTGAGGTTTAGTTGACATTCTCCTCTCAAATATTCGGGTTTAGTTGACATTCTCCTCTCAAATATTCAGGTTTAGTTGACGTTCTCTCAATATTCAGGTTTAGTTGACATTCTCCTCTCAATATTCGGCTTTAGTTGAAATTCTCCTCTCAGTATTCAGGTTTAGTTGACATTCTCCTCTCAAATATTCGGGTTTAGTTGACGTTCTCCTCTCAAATATTCGGGTTTAGTTGACATTCTCCTCTCAAATATTCGTGTTTAGTTGACACTGAGCTTTCTGGAGGCTCAGAAATAAACCAAACCTGACCCAGAGGGGAATTTGTTCATGTTCCAGTCAAGATGCTGAAGTGCTGCCTCATCTCTGACAGCTGCAGGGTTTCACTGGGAGGTTGCTCCACTCTTTATCTGCCTTTTCCTTCCCAAATTTCCCTCACGTGGCTGCAGAACCATCCAGATGCTCCCAGAAATAGAAATACAAATATTTATAAACAGAGCCCTGCGTTCTCAGTGTGTGGGACAGCCCTGGGAAAGCTTTAACGACCCTTTCTAAACCCTGGAAACCCAAATAATGATCCTTTTTCAACCCAAATAATTACGCTTTTTAAACCCAAATAATGATCCTTTCTAAACCCAGCTGGGAGTTTGGGGCTAGATCAGCCTCCTCAGCTGAATTTTTCAGGAGAGCTTCTGCAGCCCCATTTCATTTTTGAGGAGTTGCTGAGGGTTTAAAAATGTTTTAAAAAGCAAGGAACAGCAGCCAGTGAGGATGGAGCTGATCAAACCAGATGTTTGGGGACAGAGCAGATCAATACAGATGTTTGGTGATGGAGCTGATCAATACAGATGTTGAGGGGTGGAGCAGATCCAACTAGATGTTTGGTGATGGAGCTGATCAATACAGATGTTGAGGGGTGGAGCAGATCCAACTAGATGTTTGGGGATGGAGCTGATCAATACAGATGTTGTTTAGGGGTGGAGCAGATCAACCCAGATGTTTGGTGATGGAGCTGATCAATACAAATGTTGAGGGGTGGAGCAGATCAAACCAGATGTTTGGGGTCAGAGCAGATCAATACAGATGTTTAGGGGTGGAGTAGATCAACCCAGATGTTTGGGGATGGAGCAGATCAAGAGAGTTGTTGTTGAGGGATGGAACAAATCAAGACAGATGTTTGGGGATGGAAGAGATAAATACAGATGTTTAAGGACTAAGCAGATCCAGACAGATGTTTAGGGGTGGAGCTGATCAAGACAGATGTTGTTTAGGGATGGAACAGATCAATGCAGATGTTTGGGGATGGCACAAATCAATAAGATGTTGTTGAGGGATGGAACGAACCAAGACAGATGTTTGGGGATGGAGCAGAACAAACCAGATGTTTCAAAATGAAACCTGAAGCTGCCCAGATTTTCCTGCAGAGCTCGAGGCTCTGCTGAGGTGAAACTCCTCCCCTCTGGAGTTTGGACTGACAATTCCCACCCATCCTTCCCTGCCGAGATCCACGGGGATTTCTGGAATTTTCTCCCCATCCAGGAGCATCTCCCTGCCCCTGTTTGTCCCCTGGATCCATGGGAATTTCTGGAATTTTCTCTCCATCCAGGAGCATCTCCCTGCCCCTGTTTGTCCCCTGGATCCATGGGAATTTCTGGAATTTTCTCTCCATCCAGGAGCATCTCCCAGCCCCTGTTTGTCCCCTGGGTTGAACCCACCCTGTACCCACTCAAACATCTCCAGGGGTTTGTTCAGAGCCTGGGGCTGCTGGGCTTGGGATCAGGGGTGATGGCTGGGACCAGTCCAGCTACTGGAGATCCTGGATCCCTCTGGAGCTCCTGGATCTGGGATCCTGGATCACTCTGGAGCTCCTGGATCTGGGATCCTAGATCACTCTGGAGCTCCTGGATCCAGGATCACTCTGGAACTCCTGCATCTGGGATCCTGGATAATTCTGGATCCCTCTGGATCTCCTGGATCTGGGATCATGGGTCCCTCTGGAGCTCCTGGATCCAGAATTCTGGATCACTCTGGATCTCTCTGGAGTTCCTGGATCCAGAATTCTGGATCACTCTGGAGCTCCTGGATCCCTCTGGAGCTCCTCAATCTGGGATCCTGGATAATTCTGGATCCCTCTGGAGCTCCTGGATCTGGGATCCTGGATCACTCTGGAGCTCCTGGATCCAGAATTCTGGATCACTCTGGAACTCCTGGATCCTTTTGGAGCTCCTGGATCCCTCTGATCCTGCCCTGCCAGCTCCATTCCCATTGGAAAATCCGCTCTCCTCGCTGCCACAGGGAGCAGCAGCTGCATTTCCCTCCTCCCATCCCCTCCAGCCCTCCCCAGCCTGGGGCAGGACCTGATTTTATTCCTCTCTCTCAGCTTCACCTCCTGACCTACAAAAAAATTGGCTCCTGGAAACCCAATGTTTGTTTTCCAAGATTTTTTCCCCCCTCATTTTCCCGTCCCATCCTGATTTATGAGATCTGTTGGAAAAGCTCCTCTGGCTTTTCCTGTTTCCCCTCCAGTCCTGGGCTTCTGTTTCATTTCTCCCTTCCTTGGCAAAATCCTTTTCATTCCAGCAGGGATCTCCTGAGCCCCATCCCTGCTTAACCCACAGGGAAACTGAGGCACAGCCCTGGAAATGTCCTGGAATTCTGATCCATGTCCTCCTCAGCTTTAGAGGCTGTTCATGGATTTTGTGTCTTTATGTGAGGATGTGATTTTTCTGGGAATTTTTTTTTTAGGGATAGACTAGATTTAGCTGAAATCTCAGAGAATTTTAGTTCCTAGACATCTCCTTTGGAGCCAAATCCTCCCCCACTCTGGTGGCTGCCAGGAACCAACGGAGCTCCAAAGGTCTGGGGAGGTTTTTCCCACTGAGCTCTGGCATTGCTTTGTTGGGAATGGTGGAATCCTCATCCCCACGTGTCCTGCCTGACCACTCCACGTGCCTGGGCCTCAGTGGGGAGCAGGAAAAGGACAGGATTTCACAGGATTCCACTCCTGGATGAAATTCCTCTCATGAGTCATGAGAAGTTGTCTGTTCCTACCTAAATTGTGCTCATGGAGCACTTGGATGCCAACAAATCCCCATCCAGACTTCCAACCAAAACCTGGAGATGTTTTCCACGATTCCAAGGTCATCCAAGGCTTCTGCCAAGTGTCTGGTGATGTCTTGAGTTTCTACAGATGGAACCAGACGTGCAGGAACAGAAATAAATCTTTGATCCCGCTGGGAACCCAGAGTTTGGGATGAATCCCTCACTGCTGGCCACGAGATTTCCTCACCCTCCTGCTTTTCCACTGCTCCTGATGGGGGAAAAAAAGGGTTCAGTTCTGTCCTGGCAGCATCTGGGTGAAGTTTTCCTGCTGGATTTCTGGAGGAAAACAGGAAAATCATTTGCTACACCTCCCAACATAGAGAATTTTACCTGGGGAAAATGTATTTTTGGGGTGAATTGATGTGGCAAGTTGATCTAAACTTATAAATGAGGAGGTTTCAGATTGTTTTTCCCACCCCACAAAAAATAATTGAGCTGAGTTTGGTATTTACAGGTGGCATGGGAGGTAATCCAAATTTCCAAGATAGTAATGAAAATAATAATTAATAATAGAAATTATGATTAATAATAGAAATAATAGAACCAATGTAAATAATAATATAATAAAATAATAATATAATGTAACAATATATCATATATTATTATATATTTATATATTATATATTATATATTATATATTATATATTATATAATATATATTATATATATATAATATATATATATTATATAGAATATAGAATATAGAATATAGAATAAAATAATAGAATAAAATAATAGAATAAAATAATGAAATATAATAATGAATAAATACAAATAAAATAAGAAATAATAAGCAATAAAATAAACAATAACACATAGAAATAAATAAATAATAATGAATAATATAACTACTATAATAATACAAATCATATCAATTTTTTATCATTACAAACATGGATTAAAATCTGATTTTCCTCCAGGACAGCCCTGCCTGGCTCTGCCTCTGAGGACTGCGAGCACTGAAAATGGGAAGATCCCGAATTTCTCCCTCCAACCACTCCCTGCTGCTGCTGCTGCTGCTGGCCGGGCTGAGCTGTGCCCAGTACGAGCCCTGGCCGTACCTGCCCGGCTACCCCGAGCCAGCCCCCCAGGTGTTCCAGCCGCCCCAGAGAGCCCCAAACGTGCCCAAAATCCAGCTGAGGCTGGCGGGGCAGAAGAGGAAGCACAACGAGGGCAGGGTGGAGGTGTTCTACAGCGGAGAGTGGGGCACCGTGTGCGACGACGACTTCTCCATCCACGCCGCCCACGTGGTGTGCCGGGAGCTGGGCTACGTGGAGGCCGTGTCCTGGCTGCCCAGCTCCAAGTATGGGAAAGGAGAAGGTGAGGGGGTCTTGGAGTAGGGAGAGGTTCTTTCCATCTCCCAAAAATCCCTGAACTGAGTCCCATTGATGGGTTTTGGGTGTTTCTCTCTCATGCATGGAGCTGGGCTACGTGGAGGCTGTGTCCTGGCTGCCCAGCTCCAAGTATGGGAAAGGAGAAGGTGAGGAGGTCTTGGAGCAGTGTGGGGAATGTTTCCAGCTCCCAATAATTCCTGATTTCAGTTTAATTGGTGATTTTGGGTGTTTCTCTCTCATGCCGGGAGCTGGGCTATGTGGAGGCCGTGTCCTGGCTGCCCAGCTCCAAGTATGGGAAAGGAGAAGGTGAGGAGGTCTTGGAGAGGCTATTTTCATCTCCCAATAATCCCTGATTTCAGTTTAATTGGTGGTGTTTGGGTGTTTGTCTCTTGTAGGCCGTGTCCTGGCTGCCCAGCTCCAAGTATGGGAAAGGGGAAGGTGAGGAGATCTTGCAGCAGGAAAAGGTTCTTTCCATCTCCCAAAAATCCCTGATTTGAGTCCCATTGATGGTTTTGGGGTGTTTCTCTCTCATGCGTGGAGCTGGGCTACATGGAGGCCGTGTCCTGGCTGCCCAGCTCCAAGTACAGGAAAGGAGAAGGTGAGGAGGTCTTGGAGCAGTGTGGGGAATGTTTCCAGCTCCCAGTAATCCCTGATTTCAGTTTAATTGGGGGTTTTGGGGTGTTTCTCTCTCATGCCGGGAGCTGGGCTGCATGGAGGCCGTGTTCTGGCTGTCCAGCTGCAAGTATGGGAAAGGAGAAGGTGAGGAGATCTTGGAACAGAGAGAGGTTCTTTTCATCTCCCAAAAATCCCTGAACTGAGTCCCATTGATGGTTTTCGGGTGTTTCTCTCTCATGCTGGGAGCTGGGCTACGTGGAGGCCGTGTCCTGGCTGCCCAGCTCCAAGTATGGGAAAGGAGAA
>CM019928.1:3490691-3526424 GCA_009764595.1 Geothlypis trichas
AATCCCACAACTTCAGCACAACATCCCTGAGCATCCCTGATCCCATTTCCAGCTGATTATTCCAGAAAGTTGGAATTTATGAGTGAAATTCTTTCCTTATTACCCCAAAATCCCACAATTTCAGCACAACATCCCTGAGCATCCCCTGATCCCATTTCCAGCTGATTATTCCAGAAAGTTGGGATTTATAAGTGAAATTCTTTCCTCATCACCCCAAAATCCCTTAACTTCAGCACAACATCCTTGAGCATCCCCTGATCCCATTTCTAGCTGATTATCCCAGAAATTGGAATAATTATTGGAATTTATAAGTGAAATTCTTTCCTTATCACCCCAAAATCCCAAAATTTCAGCACAATATCCCTGAGCACCCCTGATCCCATTTCCAGCTGATTATCCCAGAAAGTTGGAATTTATGAGTGAAATTCTTTCCTTATCACCCCAAAATCCCATAACTTCAGCACAACATCCCTGAGCACCCCTGATCCCATTTCCAGCTGATTATTCCCTAAAATCTGAAGTTTCTAAGTGAAATTCTTTCCTTATCACCCCCAAATCCTACAATTTCAGCACAACATCCCTGAGCATCCCCTGACCCCATTCCCAGCTGATTATTCCTCAAAGTTGGAATTTATAAGTGAAACTCTTTCCTTATCACCCCAAAATCCCACAATTTCAGCACAACATCCCTGAGCATCCCCTGATCCCATTTCCAGCTGATTATTCCTCAAAGTTGGAGTTTCCCAGTGAAATTCTTTCCTCATCACCCCCAAACCCCACAATTTCAGCCATCCAGGGTTTTGGAAGACCCATCCTGGTTGTTTCTGCTCCTGCTTTCCACAGCCCTGGAATCTCAGGCAGGGGAAGCTTTGGGGTTTTTTTAGGACCATAAATTCAGGGATTTTTGCTGGGAATTCTCACTGGGGGTGCTCCCCCTCGGAGGGTGGGGAGGGACTGAGCTCAATCCCAGCTGGCCCCACATTCCCTCCCTCCTTCCCAGATGGAAAATCAGCCCCAATCCCTGCCTTGTTCCCAGGTTCAATTGCTATTCTGGTAAATGAAAAAACCAAACCAAACCAAACCAAAACAAAACAAAAAAAACCCAAAAAAACCCAACCCCCCCCCCAAAAAAAAAACAAAACAAAAAAAAAAAACCCCAAAAAATTACAAAAAACCCCAAAGGAGGAACGAAATGGGAAAAAGGAGCTGGGGATGGAGCCCAGCTCAGCCCAGCAGATCCCATCAGGGGATGGGAAAATCTCCTCTCCAGGGTTGGGGTGGTTTGTCCCAGGACACCCCCGGCCCCACAGCCGGCCTGGATTTGGGATTTCCTGCTGGATAATCCTGCTGAGCATCCCCTGCTCCCTCATCCAGCCGCAGCCCAAATTTGGGTGCCAAACACAAAGTGCAGGTGGAATCCTGCAAAAAAACCTCTGGGATGAGCCTGGCTGGAGCAGGGATGAGGCAGCAGCCCCAGATCCAGCCCAGCTCTGCTGGGAGAAACCCCTCAGCCACCTCAGCCCTGCCCTCCCTCCTCCCCTCCCATCCCAAAGGGTTTTATGGACATAAATCACATTTCCAGTCAGTTTTCCCTTTGTTTCCCGAGCACAAAACAGCAGGACAAACAAAAAAGGGCTGAGCTGTTTGCCAAGGAAATCCCCGGGGAGTGTGAAGGCATCAATCATTCCCAGGGATAAATATCCCCTTGATTAATGGGGACTGGGAAAATCCCACACCTGACTCCCGAGCCAGGGGGTTCCACCAGCCCCGAGGAAGCAGAATTCCTGTTTGTGCCCAAGTGGGAAGGGGAAATATCCTTTAAATCCCTCCTGATCCACGGGGATTATCCCAGGGCTGGTGCTGACTCAACACTGCCCCTGCTCGGGGCCAAATCGTTTCTTGAAAGGATAAAACAACTCCAAAAAAACACAAGAGGGAGGGAGGGAGGGAGGGAGGGAGGGAGGGAGGGAGGGAGGAGGCTGCCTGTGGATAATGGAGCTGCTGAGCAGCGTTTGCACGGCCTGAACCACATTCCTGGCTGGAACCCAGGGAGTGCAGCCAAGGAAAGGCTGAAGGGTTGGCAGGGCAGTGGGAACGGGCTTGGGGACGGAGCTGGGGAGGGTGGGAAGGGCAGGGACAGACCTGGGGCTGAGCAGGGACAGAGGGAGGGAGGGAAAGCTCTTGGGAATGAGGAGGAATCATTTGGAATGTGGAGATGTTCTCCCAGGAGAGAGGGAAAGCTCTTGGGAATGAGGAGGAATCATTTGGAATGTGGAGATGTTCTCCCAGGAGGGAGGGAAATCTCTTGGGAATGGGAATGGATCCTTTGGAATGTGGAAATGTTCTCCCAGCAGGGAGGGAAAGCTCTTGGGAATGGGGAGGAATCATTTGGAATGTGGGGATGTTCTCCCAGGAGAAAGGGAGGGAAAGCTCTTGGGAATGAAAAGGAATCATTTGGGATGTGGAGATGTTCTCCCAGGAGAAGAATGGGAAAACTCTTGGCAATGAGGAGGAATCCTCTGGGATGTGGGGATCCTCCAGAGGAGAGAGGGAAAGCTCTCAGGAATGGGAATGAATCCTTTGGGATGTGGGGTTGTTTCCCCAGAAGAGCAGGAAAGCTCTTGGGAATGGGAATGAATCCTTTGGGATGTGGGGATGATCTCCCAGGAGAGCAGCAGGAAAGCTTGCAGGAATAAGGAGGAATCCTTTGGGATGTTCTCTCAGGAGAAGAGTGGGAAAGCTCTTGGGAGTGAGGAGGAATCCTTTGGGATGTTTTCCCAGGAGAAGAGCAGGGAATCTCTCAGCAATGGAAATGAATCCTTTGGGATGTGGGGATCCTCCAGGGGGAGAGTGGAAAAGCTCTTGGGAATGGGAATGGATCCTTTGGGATGTGGGGATATTTTCCCAGGAGAAGAGAGGGAAAGCTTTCAGGAATGAGGATGGATCCTTTGGGATGTGGGGATGTTCTCCAAGAAAAGCAGGAAATCTCTCAGGAATGAAGATGAGTCCTTTGGGTTGTGGGGATGTTCTCCCAGGAGAAGAGCTGGAAAACTCTTGGGAGTGAGGAGGAATCCTTTGGGATGTTTTCCCAGGAGAAGAGCAGGGAATCTCTCAGCAATGGGAATGAATCCTTTGGGATGTGGGGTGTTTTCCCAGAAAAGCAGGAAAGCTCTCAGGAATTAGGCAGAATCCTTTGGGTTGTGGGGATGTTCTCCCAGGAGAAGAGCTGGAAAACTCTTGGGAATGAGGAGGAATCCTTTGGGATTTGGGGGTGTTCTCCCAGGAGAAGACTAGGAAAGCTTTCAGGAATGGGAATGAATCCTTTGGGATGTGGAAGAAGAGCAGCAAAGCTTTCAGGAGTGAGGAGAAATCCTTTGGAATGTGGGGTGTTTTCTCAGAAAAGCAGGAAAGCTCTCAGGAATTAGGCAGAATCCTTTGGGATGGGAGGATGTTTCCCAGGAGAAGAGATGGAAAGCTCTTGGGAGTGAGGAGGAATCCTTTGGGATGTTTCCCCAGCAGAAGAGCAGGGAATCTCTCAGGAATGGATCCTTTGGGATGTGGGGGTGTTCCCCAGAAGAGCAGGAAATCTCTCAGCAATGGGAATGAATCCTTTGGGATGTGGAGGTGTTCCCCAGGAGAGCAGGAAATCTCTCAGGAATGGATCCTTTGGGATGTGGGGGTGTTCCCCAGAAGAGCAGGAAAGCTCTCAGGAATGGGAATGGATCCTTTGGGATGTGGGGGTGTTTCCCAGAGGAGCAGGAAATCTCTCAGCAGTGGGAATGGATCCTTTGGGATGTGGGGGTGTTTCCCAGAAGAGCAGGAAATCTCTCAACAATGGGAATGGATCCTTTGGGATGTGGGAATGTTCTCCCAGAAGAGCAGGAAATCTCTCAACAATGGGAATGGATCCTTTGGGATGTGGGAATGTTCTCCCAGGAGAGCAGGAAATCTCTCAGGAATGGATCCTTTGGGATGTGGGGGTGTTTCCCAGGAGAGAGGGAAGCTGAGCCACAAGAACACCCCAGCCCTGGCAGTGTCCAAAGCCTGGAGGAGCCCCCAGGGATTGGGGAAGTGTCCCATGGGAATGGGATGAGCTTTAGGGTCTCTCCAACCCAACCCATTCCATGATCCCACAGGGATTTCGAGCTTTTCAAATCCCCCAAGGATTTTCATGCTGATTATTCCCATGGTGGGTGCTCCTATTATCCATGGAAACTCCTCATGGATCCACCCAGGGCTTCCTCCACTCTTGGAAGCAATAACTACATTACCACTCTCTTTACCTCTCTTTACCTCTCTCAGGCCTGCTCTGGGCTGTGCCTGGCAGCTCCCAGCAGGGCCCTGTACCCAGGCCCTTTGTAATAAACCCCAAATCCCAAGCCCAGAAGAAGATTTATTGAATTGTAACAGGAACCTTGCCCTCTGATCCTCTCTTTTACTCTCTCATTCTCTCTTTACCACGCTCTTGCCTTCTCTTTCTTTACTTCTCTCTCCCTCTCTTGGACCTGCTCTGAGCTGTGGCTGGGAGCTCCAAACAAGGCCCCTGCACCCAGGCCCTTTGTAATAAACTCAGATTCGACAACCAGAAGAAGATTTATTGTATTGTAATGGCAACCTCACTCTCATCCTCTTTACCACTCTCTTTACCTCTCTCAGTCCTGCTCCAGCTGTGGCTGGCAGCTCCCAGCAGGGCCCTGCACCCAGGCCCTTTGCAATGAACCCCAAATCCCAGCAGGGCCCTGCACCCAGGCCCTTTGCAATAAACCCCAAATCCCAGCAGGGCCCTGCACCCAGGCCCTTTGCAATAAACCCCAAATTTCACAACCAGAAGATTTCTTGTATTGTAATGGGAACCTCCCTCTCTCATCCTCTTTACCACGCTCTTGCCTTCTCTCCCTTTACCTCTCTCTCCCTCTTTGGGGCCTGTGGCTGGCAGCTCCCAGCAGAGCCCTGCACTTGGCCCTTTGCAATAAACCCCAAATTCCATGACCAGAAGAAGATTTATTGTATTGTTACAGGACTCTTGCTCTCTTATCCTCTTTCCCATCCTCTTTATCTCTCTCCCCCTCTTTGGGCCTGCTCTGGGCTGTGGCTGGCAGCTCCCAGCAGGGCCCTGCACCCAGGCCCTTTGCAATAAACCCCAAATCCCAGCAGGGCCCTGCACCCAGGCCCTTTGCAATAAACCCAAATCCCAGCCCTGGCTGCAGAGATCTCTCATCTCCGTTCATCCCGACCATGCAACCCCCGCACCCGTCCTGACACCTGGGCTCTCCTGTGCCGGGCAGAGCCGCAGCCCGGGATGGTCCCAGGGGAGTTGGGCTCTCCCCGGGCCCCGGGCGCTGCCAGGGATGCCAAGGACACCGGGGAGGCTCCGGGAATTTCCCGCTGGAGGCGCGGGAGGATCCTCCCGCTCCTGTTCCCACCGAGGGCTTTTCCCAGCGCTGATTCCAGGGGTTTGGTCCCACAGCGGGGCTGGATTTTGGGATTTCCTGCTGGATCAGCCCTGCCTGGATAGTCCTGCTGAGCATTCCCCGCTCCCCAATCCTGCTGCATCCCAAATTTTGCTGCCAAACAGCAAAGTGAAGCTGGGCTGGGTTTTTGCTGTCCTAAAAAAACCTCATCCAGGGGGTTTTGGGACAGACAGTTTTCCAAAAAATATAAAGGTGGTAAAACTTCAGAGCAAGGGGCACACATCCCTTCCAGCCCTGGCTTCCCACACGGAGCTTCCAGAGGAATATTCCCAGATATTCCCAGATTTTCCAGCACAGTTTGGTTTGCCATGGAAGAGTTTGAATCTCCCAGAACTCCTGAGGCTGGAGCAGGATTTCAGAGGAGGAGGAAGGGAAAAGAATTCTGTCCTGGGAATGGGATCCTGTCCTGGGAATGGGATCCTGTCCAGGGAATGGGATCCTGTCCAGGGAATGGGATCCTCTTTGAAGAAAGGGATCCTGGGAAGGGGATCTAGTCCTGGGAATGGGATCTTGTCCTGAAATGAGATTCTGTCCTAGGAATGGGATCCTGTCCTGGGAATGGGATCCTGACCAGGGAATGGGATCCTCTCTGAAGAAAGGGATCCTGGGAAGGGGATCCTGTCCTGAGAATGGAATCCTGTTGTAGGAATGGGATCCAGCCTAGGGAATGGGATCCTGTCCTAAGAATGGGATCCCATCCTGGAAAAGGATCCTGTCCTACAGAACCTGTGGTGCTGAAGCGGTAAAATCAGGGATCTTCCATTCCCAGATTCCAAGATTTCTCCTTCCACGCCTCAAGTCTGGCATTTTTACAGCCATTGTTTCATTTTCCCCTCCTCTCCCCCTCTGTTTCCCTCCAGACCCGCAGGAGAAGCAGCCCTGGGGAGTTCTGTCCCCACCCAGAACTTCCCTCAGGGAATCCTGCGGCTCCAGGGAGCTGCTGGGGTGTCTGGGATGAACAAATCCCATAAAAACCCTTCCAAGGATGTTTACCCATGGATTTGTCCCACGAGCTCCCAGGGCCCCACCACGCCTGGCCCCGAGGGGACAGCGGTGCCACCAAGTGGCACAGCCAGGCTGGCACCTCCAGCAGGGGCAGAGCGGGATGGGATCAGGACCCTTCTCCCATAAGGGATCCCATTCCCAGTAAGGGATCCCATTCCCAGGACAGGATCCCTTTCCCTGGAGAGGGTTTGATTCCAAGGACAGGATCCCATTCCCTGGGCTGGATTCCATTCCCATTACAGGATCCCATTCCCAGAACAGGATCCCAGTGGCAGGACAGAATCCCATTCCCAGGAGAAGATCCTATTCCTGGGCTTAGATCCCATTCCCAGGACAGGATCCCTTTTTCCAGAGAGGGTTCCATTCCCAGGACAGGATCTCATTCCCCTGATAGGATCCCATTCCTAGAATGAGATCCCATTCCCAGGACAGGATCCATTTCCTGGGGTTGGATCCCATTCCCATTCCCAGGATCCCATTCCCAGGACAGCATCCCATTCCCCTGACAGGATCTCATTCCCTAGGCTGGATCCCATTCCCATTACAGGATCCCATTCCCAGGACAGGATCCCATTCCCAGGGCAGGATCCCATTCCCTGGATTGGATCCCATTCCCAGGACCAGATCCCATTCCCAGGACAGGATCCCATTCCCAGGAGAGGATCCCATTCTTGGGGTTAGATCCCATTCTCAGGGCTGGATCCCATTCCCAGGACAGGATCCCATTCCCAGGGCTGGATCCCATTCCCCTGGGCAGACCCCATTCCCAGGACCAGCTCCTATTCCCCTGACAGGATCCTATTCCCTGGATTGGATGCCATTCCCAGGATCCCATTCCCTAGGTTGGATCCCATTCCCAGGGCTGGATCTCATTCCCAGGACCAGGTCTCATTCCCCTGACAGGATCCCATTCCCTAGGTTGGATCCTGTTCCCCTGACATGATCCCATTCCCCTGAAAGGATCCCATTCCCTGACAGGATACCATTCCCAGATCAGGATCCCATCCCCAGGACCAGATCCCATCCCCATGACCAGATTCCATTCCCAGGACCAGATCCTATTCCCCTGACATGATCCTATTCCCCTGACAGGATCCTGTTCCCCTTTCAGGATCTCATTCCCTAGGTTGGATCCCGCTCCCCTGACAGGATCCCATTCCCAGGACCAGATCCCATTCCCCTGACAGGATCCTGTTCCCCTGACAGGATCCCATTCCCAGGGCTCGATCCCATCCCCAGGACCCGATCCCATTCCCAGGGATTGCAGGAACATTCCAGGGCCATTTCCAGGCTCCCTTTCCCCCTCCCAGCCTCCTCCATCCCATCCCGGGGCTCTCCCGGTGCCGGAGCAGCCCCGAATTCCCGGGGCCGGTCCCGCCGGGCGCTGCCCTCGCCTTAATCCCGGATCTGGGCCGGGCTTTTTGTTCCCCCATGCGATGTTAATCTCGAGCTCTGCTCAAACACCGCGGCTCGTTCAGGGCCAGCGAGCACCGGCACCGATCCCCGTTCCCGCTCCCGTTCCGCTCCTGTTTGCCCCGCTCGCTCCAGCCGGGGAACTTTGAACTTTTCCGGCCGCTCCTTCCCCGCCCGGCCGCAGAGGCGATGACAGCGCCCGTGTTTGGCCGCGGGATTGGGTCCGAGAGCAGCTCCGGGAGCGGAGGAAGCGTTTGCAGCAGGTGGAAAACTGCCCTGGAGCGGGGCCAGACACCCCGAGCTGAAATTCCTCATCTTAGCCCAGTCTGGGAACCCAAATTCCGGGTTTTAGTTCAGTCTGTGACCCAAAAATCCTCAATTTTAGTTCAGTCTGTGACCCAAAAATCCTTAATTTTAGTTCAGTCTGGGACCCAAAAATCCTTAATTTTAGTTCAGTCTGGGACCCCAAATCCCGGATTTTAACCTGGTCTGTGACCCCAAATCTTTCATTTGAGCCCAGACTGTGACCCCAAATCCTGGATTTTACCTCAGTCTGTGACACCAAATTCTTTCTTTAGCCCAGACTGTGACCCCAATCCTGGATTTTAGCCCGGTCTCTGAACCAAAAATCCTTAATTTTAGTCTGGTCTGTGACCCCAAATCTTTCATTTTAGCCTGGTTAGTGACCCCAAATCTTGGATTTTATCCCAGTCTGTGACCCCAAATCCTTTCTTTAGCCCAGTCTCTGTCCCAAAATTCCTTAATTTTAGTTCAGTCTGTGACGCCAAATCCTTGGTTTTAACCTGATCTGTGACCCCAAATCTTATTTTAGCCCAGCCTGTGACCCAGATTCTTGACTTTAACCCAGTCTGGGACCCCAAATCCTGGATTTTAGCCCAGCCTGTGGTGCAAAATCCTTGATTTTAGTCCAGTTTGTGACCCAGATTCTTGATTTCAGCCTGGTCTGTGGTGCAAAATCCTGGATTTTAGCCTGGTCTGTGACCCCAAATCCTGGATTTTAGCTCAGTCTGTGACACCAAAACCTTTCTTTAGCCCAGTATCTGACCCAAAAAATCCTTGATTTTAGTCTAGACCCAAATCTAATTTTAGCCCAGTCTGTGACTCAGGTTCTTGACTTAAGCCCAATTTGTGACCCCAAATCCTTGATTTTAGCTCAGTTTCTGACACCAAATCCTGGATTTTAGCTCCGTTTCTCACACCAAATCCTGGATTTTAGCTCAGTCTCTCACACCAAATCCTGGATTTTAACTCAGTTTCTGACCCCAAATCCTTGATTTTAACCCTTTCTCTGGCCCAATTCTGCCTCTTCATCTGCTAAAATTGCACAGAATTATTCAAGGGAGAATGGAGAACATTTGCAGTTCTTAATCTGCTTTGTGTTTGGTTTTTTGCCTTGGCCAAATAAAAGAAATGTTTTTTTTAAAATGTTTCCTTCACTGCTCACCAACGGGGGATCCAGGTGGGAAATGCTGCTGCAGTTGTGTCACTGGAGCTTGAGGAAATAAAAATATCCTGATGGAATTCCAGCCCTAATATTGTCAATTTTGGGCTTTTTTTGTGCTGGAATTCAGCAGCTCCAACCCCCTCAGGGCCTCCCCACCTTTGCCTCACTCAGCTCCTGCTTTGTTCCCACCCCAATAATCCCATTTTTGGCTGGGAAGAGGAAATCCAGGATTTCCTGCTGTTTTCTTTTCCACCTGCTCCGAGGTTTGCCAAACAAAAATCAATTTCTCATCACCTGCAGGAAGCTGAACCCTCCAAAAACTCCTGGGAGCTGCAGCTCCCCAGCCCAGCCCACAGCAACCCATCCATCCATCAGCTTTATTTCAATTTTTATTATTATTTTATTTGCTTTTGGCCAGGCCCCGGCGAGGTTTGGAGCAGGTGACAAGAGGAAGGTGCAGATTGAAGCTCTGCCCAGGAGAGGAGTGGAGAAATGGGGATAAATAGTGGATAAATATTGGATAAATAGGGAATAATCCCTCCTTTCAGCAGCTCCAAAGGGGCTGAGGAGGGAGAGGTGCCAGGGAAAAATTCCAACAAAAATCTTGGAGGGAGGGGGCAATATTGGACATTTCCTGAAGGGATCTCTGGGATTTGGGATCCGCGGGATTTGGGATCTCTGAAATGTGGGATCTCTAGAATGTGGAATCTGTGGGATTTGGGATCTCTGGGATCTGGGATATGTGGGATTTGGATCCCTGGGATGGGAGATCTCTGGGATTTGGTATCCCTGGGATTTGGGATCTCTGGGATCTGGGATATGTGGGATTTGGATCCCTGGGATGGGAGATCTCTGGGATTTGGAATCCCTGGGATTTGGGATCTCTGGCACGCGGGATCTCCAGGATTTAGGATCTCTGAAATGTGGGATCTGTGATCCCTGGGACGTGGGATCTCTGGGATCTCTAGGATGGGAGATCTCTGGGATGGGGGATCTGTGGGATTTGGGATCCCTGGGATGTGGCTGGGATGAAGGAGGAAATTCCCAGAATCCCAAATCTCGGGTCCCTCCCAGCAGAATTCCAGAGTTCCAGAATTCCAGATTGTCCCTTCCCAGGGACAATCCCAACCCCAACCCTGGGATTCCAGTGGGGAAATGTGGAAATCCCCCCTGCCTGAGGCACAATTAATGCAATTATTGTCACAATTAATTGCAATTATCCCCCTGGGACACCCAGGGGACACCAAGAGATCCCTGGGACAGCAGGAATGGCCCGGCCAGGGATGGGATTAAATCTGGATTTTAAATCTGGATTTTAAATCTGATTTTGGGTCTCCTCCCACCCAAACCAGCCTGGAATTCTCTGATCCTCCCTCCAATGAAGGAAAATTTATTTTATCAACAATTGCCCCTTCAACTTTTTAAAAGCTTTTTAATTTTTTCCTTGATTTAATTTTTCCTTTTTTTTCCATTATTTTAATTTTCCCGTTTCCCCCTATATTTTCCCAATTTTCCCCATGATTTTAATTTTTCCTGATTTTTTCCTCAATTTTATTTTCCCCTGCTTTTATTTTTTCCCAGATTTTTTCCTGATTTTAACTTTTCCCCAATTTTTTTCTCCAATTTTATTGATTTCCTGACTTTATATTTTCCCAATTTCCCCCCATTTTTTTCTGATTTTTTTCCCTGATTTTATTTTTTCCATTCTTCCCCAGATTTAATTTTCTTTTCTGATTTTCTTCCCCTGTTTTTTTCCCAATTTTCCCCCTCTGATTTTATTTTTATCCTGCTTTTATTACATTTTAATGCCTTTTTTTGGCCCTTTTTTCCCCCCTTGCTGCACTAGAGACTCTGCCACTTCTCCCTGGATATTTCCAAGCCCCACAGACCCCTTCCCATGGGATTTTTAAAAAATTTAATCCTAAAATTGGAGATTTGGACCAATGAGAAGGGGAAATTCCAGCTCTGGCAGGGTCAATTTTGGGATCATTTTTATCAGCCCCGATTTTAAATCCCAATTCCAGCCTTGGATTTTCTCATCCCTCACCCAAAATCAGATTTGGATTTAAACTCTGCCAAAACTTGGATTTTGTCAGCTTCAAAAATATCCTTTAGCAAAGGAAGATGTTTGGAATTGTGAAGGTCCAGTGAAAGATTCTGCCCCAAAATTCTGCCCCAAAATTCTGCCCCAAAATTCTGCCCCAAAATTCTGCTCCAAAATTCTGCCCCAAAATTCTGCCCCAAAATTCTGCCCCAAAATTCTGCTCCAAAATTCTGCTCCAAAATTCTGCCCCAAAATTCTGCTCAAAAACTCTGCTCCAAAATTCTGCTCCAAAATTCTGCTCCAAAATTCTGCTCCAAAATTCTGCTCCAAAATTCTGCTCCAGAATTCCACCCCAAATCCAGGGAATTCTGACTCCAGCCCGTGCTGGGTGAAGTTCAGCACCCAAATTTGGGTGGAATTCAGCAGCTCCAGCCTAAATTCTCTGTACAAAGGTAAAAACCCATCAAAACCAGAGCATAAAACAATTCCAATTATCCAGATTTTTAGATTAATTATGATAAAAAATGTATCCAGTTCTCCAATAATAAAACTATAAATTTTTCCTGCATTTTCCCACCTTTGGGAAGTTTTCCAGCTGGAGAATCAACAAATAAAATGAACAAATAAATTAACAAATAAATTAAGAAATAAAACACCCACACCCCAAAGGTTCATAGAAATCCCACTTTTAATCATGGACAAACTGACTTTCAAGTAAAATCAACAGTTTTAAATAAAATATAAATTACCAGAGGACTTGGAAAGACCCTGTGCACGTTCTCCTCTGCTTTTCCAGTTCTCTTCACATTCCTGGAGTTTCTGGGAGGTCTCTCCACAACCATGGAACAGAAATTTGGGATTAAAAGCAGCGACTGGTGCCACTGGAGAGTGAAAAAGGAGGAAATCCTTTTCCTTTTCCAAGGAAAAAAAGGAGGGAGCAGGAGTGATGGAAGCAGTTTTTGATGGAAGCACAGCATTGGATGTGAGGGATTTTCCTTCTCCATCCCAGGAGTGATTCCAGAAGAGAAAAATCACAGAAAAATGTCCTAAAAGGTTTCTTTAAATTTTTTTTCCTGCTTTTGGAACTTGTTGTTATTTGAGACTCC
Organism: Geothlypis trichas; assembly: GCA_009764595.1. Lineage (NCBI taxonomy): Eukaryota > Metazoa > Chordata > Aves > Passeriformes > Parulidae > Geothlypis > Geothlypis trichas. The sequence continues at coordinate 3,503,196 of CM019928.1, forward strand.
AAAGTGAGAGCAGGGATGGCAATGCTGGAATCCAGCAAGGAAAACCCAAGCTCATTCCAATCCCATTTTCCCATTTCCAATTGGGAAAACCCAAATTCATTCTGGGATTTCAGCCTCTCCCAAAGGTGAGAACTCAACTCATCCTCCCTGCACACCCAGAACTCAACTCATCCTGTCCTGCACACCCAGAACTCAACTCATCCTGTCCTGCACACCCAGAACTCAACTCATCCTGTTCTGCACACCCAGAATTCAGCTCATCCTGTCCTGCACACCCAGAACTCAACTCATCCTGTCCTGCACACCCAGAACTCAACTCACCCTGTCCTGCACACCCAGAACTCAACTCATCTTCTCCTGCACACCCAGAACTCAACAACTCATCCTGTGCTGCCCACCCAGAACTCAACTCACCCTGTCCTGCACACCCAGAACTCAACTCATCCTGTCCTGCACACCCAGAACTCAACTCATCCTCCCTGCACACCCAGAACTCAACTCACCCTGTCCTGCACACCCAGAACTCAACTCATCCTGTCCTGCACACCCAGAACTCAACTCATCCTGTCCTGCCCACCCAGAACTCAACTCATCCTGTCCTGCACACCCAGAACTCAACTCATCCTGCACACCCAGAACTCAACTCATCCTCCCTGCACACCCAGAACTCAACTCATCCTCCCTGCACATCCAGAACTCAACTCATCCTGTCCTGCACACCCAGAACTCAACTCACCCTGTCCTGCACACCCAGAACTCAACTCATCCTCCCCTGCACACCCCCAAGTGTGCAACATTCCCAACAAAGTCATTTTTATTTTTGGCATTTTTCCCTCACCACCCCATTCCCTCGGAATTCCCAAGCCTGCCCGGAATTCCCAACTCCCGCTTCTCCAAAAGGGGCAAAAAAAAAGGAGGAACCCTGAGGCAAAATGGCTTTTTCAGTGTGTGTGGGTGGGTGGAGGCTGCTCCTGGAGCCCTAGCCAGGGGTTTTCTGCGGGGGGAGCCCCTCGGGCAGCCACAGGGCAGCGGAGGCGGCGCTGGCGGGCGGCGGCCGGCGGTGGATGCGGCGCAGGCGGAGCAGGTAGAGCAGGATGGAGAGCAGCACCACCAGGAAACAGGCCAGGAACAGGTAGTGGTTGTACACAAAGGAGAAACTCCTCCAGTGGGAGTGAATGCCACGGAAATTCTCCTGCTGGATGTCCCTGGAAAAGAGCAGAGAGACAATGGGAACAGCTTAGAGGTAAAATGGCAGCTTGGTGGGAATCAGAGCTCATTGGGTGGAACAAGCTCTAAAAAGCACAAGTTGAGGCTCTAAAAAGCACAAGTTGAGGCTCTAAAAAGCACAAGTTGAGGCTCTAAAAAGCACCAGTTCCCATTCCCAATATCCTCTCCCAAAGGCCTTTCCCAGATTTTTGAGAGAATGTTCCTGGAAAAGAGAAGAGGGACAACAGGCATGCTTTGGAGGCAACCGGGTGGGAATCAGAGTTCATTGGGTGGAACAAGCTCTAAAAAGCACACACTGAGGCTCGAAAAAACCACAAGTTGAGGCTCTAAAAAGCACCAGATCCCATCCTCAAAATCCTCTCCCAAAGGTTTTTCCCGGACTTTTGGGAGGATGTCCCTGGAAAAGAGCAGAATAACAATGGCCATGTCTTAGAGGCAGAATTCTGCTTCCAATCTAGTGGGAATCAGAGCTCATTGAGTGGAAAAATCTCTAAAAAGCACAAGTTGAGGCTCTAAAAAGCAGAAATTCCCATCCCAAAATTCCCCTCCCAAAGGCTTTTCCCAGATTTTTGAGAGAATGTCCCTGGAAAAGTGCAGAGGGACAATGGCCATGTCTTAGAGGCAAAGTTCTGTTTCCAACCTGGTGGGAATCAGAGCTCATTGGGTGGAAAAATCTCTTAAAACTACATGCTGAGGCTCTAAAAAGCACAAATTCCCATTCCCAAAATTCCCTCCCAAAGGTTTTTCCCAGATTTTTGAGAGGATGTCCCTGGAAAAGAGCAGAAATGCTCTGGAGGCAAAATTCCACTTCCAACTGGGCCTACCCAGTTCAATGGGCAGGAATCAGGGCCCATTTTGAGGCACAGGATATAAAAAGCACAAGTTGAGGCTCTGAAAACCACAAGTTGAGGCTCTAAAAAACACAAGTTCCCATTCTCAAAATCCTTTCCCAAAGGCTTTTCCCAGATTTTTGAGAAGATGTCCCTGGAAAAGAGCAGGGGGACAACAGGCACGACATCTAAGAGGCAAAATTCCACTGCCAGCTTGGGAATCAGAGCTCATTGGGTGGAAAAATCTCACAAGTTGCGGCTCTAAAAAGCACAAGATGCCATCCCCAATATCCTCTCCCAAAGGCCTTTCCCAGATTTTTGAGAGGATGTCCCTGGAAAAGTGCAGAGGGACAATGGCCATGTCTTAGAGGCAAAGTTCTGCTTCCAACCTGGTGGGAATCAGAACTCATTGAGTGGAAAAATCTCTAAAAAGCACAAGTTGAGGTTCTAAAAAGCAGAAATTCCCATCCCAAAATTCCCCTCCCAAAGGCTTTTCCCAGATTTTTGAGAGGATGTCCATGGAAAAGAGCAGAGGGACAACGGGAACAGCTTAGAGGCAAAGTTCTGTTTCCAACCTGATGGGAATCAGAGCTCATTGAGTGGAAAAATCTCTAAAAAGCACAAGTTGAGGTTCTAAAAAGCACAAGCTGAAGCTCTAAAAACCACAAGTTGCCATCCCCAATATCCTCTCCCAAAGGCCTTTCCCAGATTTTTGAGAGAATGTCCCTGGAAAAGTGCAGAGGGACAATGGCCATGTCTTAGAGGCAAAGTTCTGCTTCCAACCTGGTGGGAATCAGAGCTCATTGGGTGGAAAAATCTCTAAAAAACACAAGTTGAGGCTCTAAAAAGCACCAGTTCCCATCCCCAATATCCTCTCCCAAAGGTTTTTCCCAGATTTTTGAGAGGATGTCCCTGGAAAAGAGCAGAGGGACAATGGGCACGCTTTGGAGGCAAAATGCCAACGCCAGCTTGGTGGGAATCAGAGCTCATTGGGTAGACTAAGAAAATAAGCACAAATTGAGGGTCTAAACCCCACAAATTCCCATCCCTAAAATTGCCCTCCCAAAGGTTTTTCCCAGATTTTTGAGAGAGAATGTCCCTGGTTAAGAGCAGAGAGACAACAGCTTTGGAAGCAAAATTCCACTTCAACGTGGCTCGGCAGGAATCCAAACCTGCTTTGGGGTCGAGGCTCTAAAATCCCCGATTTGAGGGATCTGCAGCTCTTCCCACCCCACAATTCCCCTTCCCAGAGCTGTTCCTGGTCCCGGGGTACCTGAGGGGCAGGAAGCGGGTGCGGTACAGGATGGCCCCCAGCGTCCACTGCACCTCCTTGTCGTAGACCTGCAGCGCCGTCTTCAGGCTCCCGTAGCTCTCCGGGAAGGAGAAGCCCCGGTGGAAAACCTCGAACATCCAGGCAGACTTAAAGCACTGGAACCTGGGGAGAGCAGGGGGTCAGCCAGGAAATGGGGGGTCAGGGAAATGTGGGGTCAGCCAGGAAATGGGGGGTCAGAGAAATGTGGGGTCAGCCAGGAAATGTGGGGTCAGCCAGGAAATGGGGGGTCAGGGACTGTGGGGTCAGCCAGGAAATGTGGGGTCAGCCAGGAGAAATGGGATCTGAGACAGTGGGATCAGCCAGGAAATGTGGGGTCAGGGAAATGTGGGATCAGCCAGGAGAAATGGGGGGTCAGGGACAGTGGGATCAGCCAGGAAATGTGGGGTCAGAGAAATGTGGGGTCAGGGAAAGTGGGGTCAGCCAGGAAATGGGGGGTCAGGGACAGTGGGGTCAGCCAGGACATGTGGGGTCAGCCAGGAGAAATGGGGGGTCAGGGACAGTGGGATCAGCCAGGAAATGTGGGGTCAGAGAAATGTGGGATCAGCCAGGAGAAATGGGATCTGAGACAGTGGGATCAGCCAGGAAATGTGGGGTCAGGGACATGTGGGGTCAGCCAGGAAATGTGGGGTCAGCCAGGAGAAATGGGATCAGAGACAGTGGGATCAGTTAGGAAATGTGGGGTCAGGGACAGTGGGGTCAGCCAGGAGAAATGGGATCAGGGAAATGTAGGATCAGCCAGGAAATGTGGGGTCAGCCAGGAAATGTGGGGTCAGCCAGGAAATGTGGGATCAGCCAGGAAAAATGTGATCAGGGACAGAGAGATCAGGCAGGAAAAGTGCAATCAGCCAGGAAATGTGGGAACAGGGACAGTGGGATCAGGGACAGTGGGATCAGCCAGGAACACTGGGATCAGCCAGGAACACTGGGATCAGTGAAGGAGAACAGGATAAGCTCAGCTCAGCATTACAGCAATTGCAGGGCAGAATTAAACATGGAATTCTCAGCTCTTGGAAGTTTTTTTACCACTTCCATGAAATGGAAAAGCTTTGGCAGTTCTGGGTGGGATCAGTCAGGAACAGTGGGATCAGCCAGGGAGGATGGGTTAAGCTCAGCTCAGCATCCCAGCAACCACAGGGCACAATTAAATCTGGGATTCTCAGATATTTTCACAATTCTCAGGCCTTTCCCAAGTTTTTTTTCCCACTCCCAGTGATCCCATGAAGTGGAAAGGCCTTGGGATCTCTGGGTGGGATTAATCAGGAACACTGGGATCAGTTAAGAACAGTGGGATCAGCCAGGAACAGTGGGACCAGGAACATTGGGATCAGCCAGGGAGAATGGGATAAGCTCAGCTCAGATAAGCTCAGCATTCCAGCAACTACAGGGCAGAATTAAACATGGAATTCTCAGCTTTTCCCTGTTTTTTCCCCACTTCCAGTGATCCCATGAAATGGAAAGGCCTTGGGAATTCTGGGTGGGATCAGCCAGGAACAGTGGGATCAACCAGGGAGAATGAATTAAGCTCAGCTCAGCATTACAGCAACTACGGGGCACAATCAAATTTGGAATTCTCAGCTTTTCCAAGGGATTTTCTCACAATTCTCAGGCCTTTCCCAAGTTTTTTTCTCACTCCCAGTGATCCAATGAAGTGGAAAGGCCTTGGGAGCTCTGGGTGGGATTAGTCAGGAACACTGGGGTCAGTCAGGGAGAATGGGATAAGCTCAGCTCAGATAAGCTCAGCATTCCAGCAACTACGGGGCATGATTAAATTTGGAATTCTCAGCTTTTCCAAGGGATTTTTTCCCAATTTTCAGGCCTTCCCAAGTTTTTTTCCCACTCCCCGTGATCCACCAAACAGACAGGCCCTGGCAGGAGGAGCTTCCTGGACAAAGCCAAGCCCAAAGCCAAGCCTAAGCCCAGCCTAAACCCAGCCTAAGCCAAGCCTAAACCCAGCCTAAGCCAAGCCTAAACCCAGCCTAAGCCAAGCCTAAACCCAGCCTAAACCCAGCCTAAGCCCAGCCTAAGCCCAGCCTAAGCCCAGCCTAAGCCAAGCCTAAACCCAGCCTAAGCCCAGCCTAACCCAGCCTAAGCCCAGCCTAAGCCCAGCCTAAACCCAGCCTAAGCCAAACCTAAGCCCGGCCTAAGCCCAGCCTAAACCCAGCCTAAGCCCGGCCTAAGCCCAGCCCCGCTCACTTGAGCCGGTGCAGGTCCGCGTGGGGGGCGTAGAGGCCGCGCTCGAAGCGTTCCCGCAGCACCGACCAGCGGGTGGCGCAATAATCCTGCAGGGAATCAAAAACACGGGAAAAATGGAATGATCCCGGCACTCCTCCTGCCCGGAGAAGGAAAATCCCACCTGAAAAAATGATCTGAAACAGCAAAAACCACAAAGTAACAGCAGCTTGCACTGCCAGTAAGGAAAATCCCAAGTTTTGTGGGAATATTTTGATCCACATGTGGAATTTGGGGTGGAATTAATGTTAAACTCTTGGAATTTGGGGTGGAATTAATGTTAAACTCTTGGAATTTGGGTGGAATTAATGTTAAACTCTTGGAATTTGGGTGGAATTGATGTTCAACTCTCTGGGAATATCCAGTCAAGAAAATACCAAATTTCATGGGAATATTTTGATGCACATTTGGAATTCAGGGTGGAATTAATGTTCAACTCTCTGGAAATATCCAGAAAGGAAAATCCCAAATTTCATGGGAATATTTTAATCCACATTTGGAATTCAGGGTGGAATTAATGTCCAACTCTTGGAATTTGGGGTGGAATTAATGTTCAACTCTTGGAATTTGGGGTGGAATTAATGTTCAACTCTCTGGAAATATCCAGAAAGGAAAATCCCAAATTTCATGGGAATATTTTGATCCACACTTGGAATTTGGGATGGAGTTAATGTTCAACTTTTGAAATTTGGGATGGAATTAATGCTCAAACTCTCTGGGAATATCCAGCAAGGAAAACTCCAAATTTTGTGGAAAAATTTTGACCCATATTTGGAATTTGGAGTGGAATTAATGTTAAACTCTTTGGGAATATCCAGGATCCCAAATTGTATGGGAATATTTTGATCCACACTTGGAATTTGGGTGGAATTAATGTTAAACTCTCTGGGAATATCCAGGATCCCAAATTCATGGGAATATTTTGACCTCCATCTGGAATTTGGAATTAATGTTAAACTCTTGGAATTTGGGTGGAATTGATGTTCAACTCTCTGGGAATATCCAGTCAAGAAAATCCCAAATTTCATGGGAATATTTTGATCCACACTTGGAATTTGGGATAGAATTAATGTTCAACTTTTCAAATTTGGGATGGAATTAATGTTCAAACTCTCTGGGAATATCCAGTAAGCAAAGTTCCAAATTTCATGGGAATATTTTGATCCCACATTTTGAGTTTCGAGTGTAACTAATGTTAAACTCTCAGGGAATATCCAGCAAGGCAAATCCCAAATTTTGTGGGAATATTTTAATCCACACCTGGAATTTGGGGTGGAATTAATGTTCAACTCTCTGGGAATATTCAGTAAGGAAAATCCCAAATTTCATGGGAATATTTTGATTCCCATTTGGAATTTGGGGTGGAATTAATGTTCAACTCTCTGGGAATATCCAGAATCTCAAATTTTCAGGGAATATTTTAACCCACACTTGGAATTTGGGGTGGAATTAACATTAAGCTCTCTGGGAATATGCAGTCAGGCAAATCCCAAATTTTGTGGGAATATTTTGATCCCACAGAGAGATTTGCTGCAGGACTTTGGGAAGGAAATCCTTGTGGATGTTATAGATTAGGAATGGATCCCTTTTCTTTCCCCTGTGCAGTTTCAGTGAATTTATGAATTTAGGGTCTCTTAAGGCAATATTGTTCTGCAGGACTTTGGGAATAAAATCCTTGTGGAGGGATGTTTTAAATTAGGAATTTATCCTCATTTTTTCACCTGTGCAGCTTCAGTGGATTTGGGATCTCTTAAGGTGATGTTTTTCTGCAGGACTTTGGGAATAAAATCCTTGTTGAGAGATGTTCTAAATTAGGAATTTATCCCCATTTTTCATCTGTGCAGCTTTAGTGAATTTATGAATTTGGAATCTCTTAAGGAAGAGTTTTTCTGCAAGACTTTGGGAATAAAATCCTAATGGAGAGAAATTTTAAATTAGGAATTGATCCCTATTTTTTCACCTGTGCAGCTTCAGTGAATTTGGGATCTCTTAAGGCAACGTTTTGCTGCAGGACTTTGGGAATAAAATCCTTATGGAGTGCAATTAAAAATGAGGGAATTGATCTCTTCTCTTTCACCTGTGCAGCTTTAGTGAATTTATGAATGTGGGATCTCTCAAGGCAATGTTTTGCTGCAGGAGTTTGGGAATAAAATCCTTATGGAGAGATGCTCTAAATTAGGAATTTATCTCAATTTTTCACCTGTGGAACTTTCGTGAATTTATGAATGTGGGATCTCTTAAAGCAATGTCTTCTGAAGGACATGGGGAATAAAATCCTTATGTAGAGTTGTTCTAAGTTTAGACCTGATCCCATTTCCCCACCTGTGCAGCCCTGGTGAATTTATGAATGTGGGATCTCTTAAGACAATGTTTTCCTGCAGGACTTGGGCAATCAGTCCCTCATGGGAACTGTTCTGAGTCAGACCCGAACCCCTTTCCCCACCTGTGCAGCCCTGCTGAATTTATGAATTTGGGATCTCTTAAGGCAATGTTTTCCTACAAGCAGGACTTAGGGAATCAATCCCTCACGGGAGCTGTTCTAAGTTTAGACCCGATGCCGTTTCCCACCTGTGCAGCTTTGGTGAATTTATGAATGTGGGATCTCCTAAGGAAGAGTTTTCCTGCAGGACCTGGGCAATCAACCCCTTATGGGAGCCGTTCTAAGTTTAGACCCGACCCCGTTTCCCACCTGTGCAGCTTTGGTGAATTTATGAATTTGGGATCTCTTAAGGCAATGTTTTCCTACAGGCAGGACTTAGGGAATCAATCCCTCACGGGAGCTGTTCTGAGTCAGACCCGGCCCCATTTCCCACCTGTGCAGCTTTGGTGAATTTATGAATGTGGGATCTCCTAAAGAAGAGTTTTCCTGCAGGACTATGGGAATCAATCCCTCATGGGAGCCGTTCTGAGTCAGACCCGATCCCATTTCTCCACCTGTGCAGCCCTGGTGAATTTATGAATGTGGGATCTCTTAAGGCAATGTTTTCCTGCAGGACTATGGGAATCAATCCCTCACGGGAGCTGTTCTGATTTACACCCGATGCCATTTCCCCACCTGTGCAGCCCCAGTGAATTTATGAATCTGGGATCTCTTAAGGCAATGTTTTCCTACAGGCAGGACTTAGGGAATCAATCCCTCACGGGAGCCGTTCTGAGTCAGACCCGACCCCGTTTCCCCACCTGTGCAGCTTCAGAGAATTTATGAATTTGGGATCTCTTAAGGCAATGTTCTTCTGCAGGACCATGGGAATCAATCCCTCATGGGAGCCGTTCTAAGTTTAGACCCAATCCTGTTTCCCCACCTGTGCAGCCCCGGTGAATTTATGAATGTGGGATCTCCTAAGGAAGAGTTTTCCTGCAGGACTATGGGAATCAATCCCTCATGGGAGGCGTTCTGAGTTACACCTGATGCCATTTCCCCACCTGTGCAGCTTCAGAGAATTTATGAATGTGGGATCTCTTAAGGCAATGTTCTTCTGCAGGACTTGGGCAATCAATCCCTCACGGGAGCTGTTCTGAGTCAGACCCGACCCCGTTTCCCCACCTGTGCAGCTTCAGTGAATTTATGAATGTGGGATCTCTTAAGGCAATGTTCTTCTGCAGGACTTAGGGAATCAATCCCTCATGGGAGCTGTTCTGAGTTAGACCTGATCCCGTTTCCCCACCTGTGCAGCCCTGGTGAATTTATAAATTTGGGATCTCTTAAGGCAATGTTTTCCTACAGGCAGGACTTGGGCAATCAATCCCTCACGGGAATTGTTCTGAGTCAGACCCGGCCCCGTTGCCCACCTGTGCAGCTTTGGTGAACCTGGCGGCGCTGTAGTCGCCGCCCATGCGCAGCACGTCCTCGGTGCAGTAGTAGAACTCGGAGAAGCCGTAGAACTCGCTGCTCTGCAGGTGCACGGGGGGCTGGAAGACGCCGTTCAGGGAGCTCCCGGTGCCGTTGGTTCGGTTCAGCAGCGGCCGCAGCCGCTCCCGGCACAGCTGGAAGTCGCCGGTGCCGCGCAGCTGCAGCCGCAGCCCCCGGTGCCGCAGCTCGTCCTGCGCGTCCCGCGGCAGGCACGGGTCCAGGACGGGGGCCTGAGGGCTCTGCCCGGCCTGTCTGGGGAGAGATCAGCAAAGTCTGGCTTAGCAAAGCCTGGCTCAGCAAGGCCTGGCTCAGATAGGCCTGGCTCAGCTCAGCCCGGTGCCGCAGCTCGTCCTGCGCGTCCCGCGGCAGGCACGAGTCCAGGACAGGGGCCTGAGGGCTCTGCCCGGCCTGTCTGGGGAGAGATCAGCAAAGCCTGGCTTAGCAAAGCCTGCCTGGGACAGGGAGAGAGATCAGCAAAGCCTGGCTTAGCAAAGCCTGGCTCAGCAAAGCCAAGCTCAGCAAGGCCTGGCTCAGCTCAGCCCGGTGCCGCAGCTCGTCCTGCGCGTCCCGCGGCAGGCACGGGTCCAGGACCGGGGCCTGAGGGCTCTGCCCGGCCTGTCTGGGGAGAGATCAGCAAAGCCTGGCTTAGCAAAGCCCGGCTCAGCAAGGCCTGGCTCAGCTTGTCCTGCGCGTCCTGCGGCAGGCACGGGTCCAGGAAAGGGGCCTGAGGGCTCTGCCCAGCCTCCCTGGGGAGAGATCAGCAAAGCCCAGCTCAGCAAGGCCTGGCTCAGCCCAGCCCGGTGCCGCAGCTCGTCCTGCGCATCCCGCAGCAGACACGGGTCCGGGACAGGGGCTTGAGGGCTCTGCCCGGCCTGTCTGGGGAGAGATCAGCAAAGCCTGGCTTAGCAAAGCCCAGCTCAGCAAGGCCTGCCTGGGACAGGGAGAGAGATCAGCAAAGCCTGGCTCAGCAAAGGCTGGCTTAGCTCAGCCCAGTCTGTTGCCGCAGCTCATCCTGTGCGTCCCACGACAGGCACGGGTCTGGGAGGGGGACCCGCAGCCCAGCCTGCCTGGGACAGGAAGAGATTAGCTAGGCCCGGCTCAGCTAGGCCCAGCTCAGCCCAACCTGCCCACCCAGCCTGGGACAGGGAAAGTGATCAGCTAGGCCCAGCTCAGCAAGGCCTGGCTCAGCCTGGCCTGCCTGGGGAGAGATCAGCAAAGCCTGGCTCAGCAAGGCCTGGCTCAGCTCAGCTCAGCCTGCCTGGGTGAGAAAGGTCAGCTAGGCCTGCCTTAGTCAGGCCTGGATCAGCTTGCCCACCCTGGGACACGGAGAGTGATCATCCAGGCCTGGCTCAGCAAGGCCCGGCTCAGCCCGGCCTGCCTTGGGGGGAGAGATCAGCCAGGCCTGGCTCAGCAAGGCCCGGCTCAGCCTGCCCAGCAGCCTGGGGGACAGAGAGCGCTGAGCTGATCTTGGACTCTTCCAGGGATCCAGGGGCAGCCACAGCTTCTCCGGGAATTCCATCCCAGCCCTCACCACCCTCGCATTGGGAATTCCTTCCTGAAATCCAACCTCAACTTCAGTTTGACCCCATTACTCCAACTCCCGAGCAGGAATCCCTCTCCACCTCCCAGATTTTCCCTTCCCACACCAGACATGCCGTGATCTCTCCACACAACATCCAGGATCATTCCCACCTTTCCAGGACCACCTCCCACCACCCCAAGCTGCTCCAAGGTGCCCCGGGGCCCTCCCAGAAATGGAGCAGTCACAGCTTCTCTGGGAACTCCATCCCAGCCCTCACCACCCTCGCATTGGGAATTCCTTCCCAAAATCCAACCTCAACTTCAGTTTGACCCCATTACTCCAACTCCTGAGCAGGAATCCCTCTCCATTTCCCAGATTTTCCCTTCCCACACAACATCCAGCATCATTCCCATTTTTCCAGGGCCACCTCCCACCCCCAGGCTGCTCCAAGCTGGCCCTCCCAGGGATGGAGCAGTCACAGCTTCTTTGGGAACTCCATCCCAGCCCTCACCACCCTCACATTGGGAATTCCTTCCTGAAATCCAACCTAAACTTCAGTTTGACCCCATTACTCCAACTCCTGAGCAGGAATCCCTCTCCACTTCACGGATTTTCCCTTCCCACACCAGACATGCCGTGATCTCTCCACACAACATCCAGGATCATTCCCATTTTTCCAGGACCACTTCCCACCACCCCAAGCTGCTCCAAGGTGCCCCGGGGCCCTCCCAGAAATGGAGCAGTCACAGCTTCTTTGGGAACTCCATCCCAGCCCTCACCACCCTCACATTGGGAATTCCTTCCTGAAATCCAACCTCAACTTCAGTTTGACCCCATTACCCCAACTCCGGAGCAGGAATCCCTCTCCATTTCCCAGATTTTCCCTTCCCACACAACATCCAGCATCATTCCCATTTTTCCAGGGCCACCTCCCACCCCCAGGCTGCTCCAAGCTGGCCCTCCCAGGGATGGAGCAGTCACAGCTTCTCTGGGAACTCCATCCCAGCCCTCACCACCCTCACATTGGGAATTCCTTCCCAAAATCCAACCTAAACTTCAGTTTGACCCCATTACTCCAACTCCTGAGGAGGAATCCCTCTCACACAACCCCCAGGATCATTCCCCCTTCCCAGGACCCCGGGTACCTGTTCCTGAGCAGGCTGGAGGAGAACAGGCTCTCCTCGTAGCGCCGGCGCGCGGCGTTGCCGCCGAAGCCCAGGAAGGTGGCCACGTAGACGCGGTACACGTGCTCCGTCTGGTGCGCGTCACAGCCCAGGTTCACCTCGGCCAGCAGGCTCTTGGCCACCTCCTCCTGCAGCAGCAAAACCAGCCATCACTGCCAGGCTCCTGATCCCAAAATGAACTTTTTGGGATGTCTTGGACACCACTAAGTTCACCCATCTCCTTCATGCTTTCCTCTCCTGTCTGTGCTTCCTGCACTCTGGATAAAGGATGATCCCACAGGATGCGGTTGGAAAAGATCTTGAAGATCATCAATCCAACAGCACAATCAGGGATCACTGGGATGGTCCTGCTCCAAAAATGAACATTTTGGGATGTCTTGGACACCTTGAAATTCACCCCTCACCCATCTCTTTCATTCTTTCCTCTCCTGTCTGTCCTGTCCTGTACTCCAGATAAAGGACATTAATACAGGATTGTGGGGGTGTTCTCCTTGGAAAAGATCTCAAAGATCTTGAAGATCATCAATCTAACATAAATATCAGGAATCATTGGGATATTCCTGATCCCTAAATGAATGTTTTGGGATGTGCTGGACACCTCTAATTTCACCCATTTGTTTCATGCTTTCCTCTCCATGTCAGTGCTTCCTGCACTCTGGATAAAGGATGATCCCACAGGATTGTGGAGGTGATGTGGTTGGAAAAGACCTTGGACATCATCAATGCAACAGCAAAATCAGGAATCATCAGGAATCCTGATCCAAACATTAATTTTTTTGATGTCTTGGACACCTTTAATTTCACCCCTCACCCAACTCTGTGCTTCCTGTACTCTGGGTAAAGGACATTCCCACATGGAGCTGATGTGCTTGGAGAGATCTTGAAGATCATCAATCCAACAGCACAATCAGGGATCACTGGGATGGTCCTGATCCAAAAATGAACTTTTTGGGATGTCCTGGACACCTTGAAATTCACCCCTCACCCATCTCTTTCATGCTTTCCTCTCCTCTCTGTCCTGTCCTGTACTCCAGATAAAGGACATTAATACAGGATTGTGGGGATGTTCTCCTTGGAAAAGATCTCAAAGATCTTGAAGATCATCAATCTAACATAAATATCAGGAATCATTGGGATAGTCCTGATCCCGAAATGAATGTTCTGGGATGTGCTGGACACCTCTAATTTCACCCATTTGTTTCATGCTGTCCACTCTATGTCTGTGCTTCCTGCACTCTGGATAAAGGATGATCCCACAGGATTGTGGAGGTGATGTGGTTGGAAAAGACCTTGGACATCATCAATGCAACAGCAAAATCAGGAATCATCAGGAATCCTGATCCAAACATTAATTTTTTTGGTGTCTTGGACACCTTTAATTTCACCCCTCACCCAACTCTGTGCTTCCTGTACTCTGGGTGAAGGACATTCCCATATGGAGGTGATCTGCTCGGAAAGATCTTGAAGATCATCAATCCAACAGCACAATCAGGGATCACTGGGATGGTCCTGATCCAAAAATGAACATTTTGGGATGTCTTGGACACCTTTAAATTCACCCCTCACCCATCTCTTTCATGCTTTCCTTTCCTGTCTGTCCTGTCCTGCACTTCAGATAAAGAACATTAATACAGGATTGTGGGGGTGCTCTCCTTGGAAAAGATCTCAAAGATCTTGAAGATCATCAATCTAACATAAATATCAGGAATCATTGGGATAGTCCTGATCCCAAAATGAATGTTTTGGGATGTCCTGGACACCTCTAATTCCACTCATTTCTTTCATGCTTTCCACTCCATGTCTGTGCTTTCTGTATCCTGATCCAGCAAAATCAGGGATCACTGGGATGGTCCTGATCCCAAAATGAATTTTTTGGGATGCCTTGGACACCTCTAAGTTCACCCATCTCTTCCATGCTTTCCTATCCTGTCTGTGCTTCCTGCACTCTGGATAAAGGATGATCCCACAGGATCATGGAGCTGATGTGGTTGGAAAAGATCTTGAAGATCTTGAAGATCATCAATCCAACAGCACAATCAGGAATCATTGGGATGGTCCTGATCCAAAAATGAACCTTTTTGGATGTCTTGGACACCTCTAATCTCACCCCTCACCTATCCCTTCTGTGCTTTCCTCTCCTGTCTGTGTGTCCTGCAGTCTGGATAAAGGATATTCCCACAGGATTGTGGAGGGCATGTGGTTGGAAAAGATCTTGAAGATCCTAAATCCAACAGCAAAATCAGGAATCATTGGGATGATCCTGATCTGAAAATGAATCTGTTGATATAAAATGCATTTTAATGTCTGATGTGATTCCCACAGAAATGGGATGGATGGGGTGGGATGGGATGGGATGGGATGGGATGGGATGGGATGGGATGGGATGGGATGGGATGGGATGGCATGGGGTGGGATGGGGTGGGATGGGGTGGGATGGGATGGGATGGGATGGAGGACTCCAAAGGATGGGAAAGAAAGGAAAAGGTGTTAAATGGGCCCTGAGGGATGGGGAATTCCTGGCTGATGAGCTGGAGGGGGAGGCAAGGCAGGGCTTACACTCTGGGGCACCTCGTAGGCGATCTGCGTGGACACCCCGCCCATGTCCAGGATCCCCACGGTTCTCTTGCGGAAAATGGGATCGTGGTGCTCACTGCCAGGGACCTCCACCACGGCCTCATCCTCTGAAAACACAGAAAAATCCATGGGAATAGGTTAAAATCCCTGTGCTCACTGCCAGGGACCTCCACCACGGCCTCATCCTCTGAAAACACAGAAAAATCCATGGGAATAGGTTAAAATCCCTGTGCTCACTGCCAGGGACCTCCACCACAGCCTCATCCTCTGAAAACACAGAAAAATCCATGGGAATAGGTTAAAATCCCTGTGCTCACTGCCAGGGACCTACACCATGGCCTCATTCTCTGGAAAACACAGAAAAATTCATGGAAAATAGGTTAAAATCCCTGTGCTCACTGCCAGGGACCCCCACCATGGCCTCATCCTCAGGAAAACAGAGAAAAATCCATGGAAATAGGTTAAAATCCTTGTGCTCACTTCCAGGGACCTCCACCACAGCCTCATCCTCTGGAAACACAGAAAAATCCATGGAAATAGGTTAAAATCCCTGTGATCACTGCCAGGGACCTACACCACGGTCTCATCCTCTGGAAAATACACAGAAATCCATGGAAATAGGTTAAAATCCTTGTGCTCACTGCCAGGGACCTCCACCACAGCCTCATCCTCTGGAAACACAGAAAAATCCATGGA
Source organism: Geothlypis trichas (assembly GCA_009764595.1). Taxonomy (NCBI): domain Eukaryota; kingdom Metazoa; phylum Chordata; class Aves; order Passeriformes; family Parulidae; genus Geothlypis; species Geothlypis trichas. Next base: position 3,518,641 of record CM019928.1, read on the forward strand.
AATGGGTTAAAATCCCTGTGCTCACTGCCAGGGACCTCTACCACAGCCTCATTCTCTGGAAAACACAGAAAAATCCATGGAAATAGGTTAAAATCCCTGTGCTCACTGCCAGGGACCTCCACCACAGCCTCATCCTCTGGGAAAAAACGATGGAAAATAAGTGAAAATCCCTGTGATCACTGCCTGGGACCTGCACCTCCACCATGGCCTCATCCTCTGGAAAATACAGAAAAATCCATAGAAATAGGTTAAAATCCTTGTGCTCACTTCTAGGGACCTCTACCACAGCCTCATCCTCTGAAAACACAGAAAAATCCATGGAAATAGATTAAAACCCCTGTGATCACTGCCAGGGACCTCTACCACGGCCTCATCCTCAGGGAAAAAATGGGAAAAGTCAATGGGATACAAGGAAAAATCAATGACACATAGGGAAAAATCCCTGTGCTTGCTGCCCGGGACCTGCACCTCCACCATGGCCTCATCCTCTGGGAAAATCGATGGGAAAGAGGGAAAAATCAGTGGGATACAGGGAAAAATGCCTGTGCTTGCTGCCTGGGACCTCCACCACAGCTTCAACCTCTGGAAAAATGGGAAAAATCCATGGAAATAGGTTAAAATCCTTCTGCTCACTTCCAGGGACCTCCACCACGGCCTCATCCTCTGGGAAAAAAATGGGAAAAATCCATGGAAAATAGGTTAAAATCCCTGTGATCACTGCCCAAGACCTGCACCTTCACCACGGCCTCATCCTCTGGGAAACACAGAAAAATCCATGGAAATAGGTTATCCCTTAAATCCCTGTGCTCACTGCCAGGGACCCCCACCATAGCCTCATCCTCTGGGAAAAAATAGGAAAAATCCATGGAAAATAGGTTAAAATCCCTGTGATCACTGCCTGGGACCTCCACCACGGTCTCATCCTCTGAAAACACAGAAAAATCCATGGAAATAGGTTAAAATCCCTGTGCTCGCTTCCAGGGACCTCCACCACTGCCTCATCCACTGGGAAAAAATGGGAAAATCCATGGGAATAGGTTAAAATCCTTGTGCTCACTGCCAGGGACCTCCAACATGGCCTCATCCTCTGGGAAAAAATAGGAAAAATTCATGGAAAATAGGTTAAAATCCCTGTGATCACTGCCTGGGACCTGCACCTCCACCACGGCCTCATCCTCTGGGAAAAAATGGGAAAAGTCCATGGGAAAATGGGAAAAATCCATGGAAATAGGTTAAAATCCCTGTGAGCACTGCCCAGGACCTCCAACATGGCCTCATCCTCTGGAAAAATCAATGAGAAAATGGGAAAAATCAATGGGATACAGGGAAAAATCCCTGTGCTCACTGCCTGGGACTTGCACTTCCACCATGGCCTCATCCTCTGGGAAAAATGGAAAAAATGGGATAAGTCAATGGGAAATAGGGAAAAATCAATGGGATACAGGGAAAAATCAACGGGAAACTGGGAAAATCCCTGTGCTCACTGCCTGGGACCTGCACCTCCACCACGGCCTCATCCTCTGGGAAAACCAGTGGGAAAAGTCAATGGGAAAATGGGAAAAATCAGTGGGGTACAGGGAAAACTCCTGGGGATCCAGCCAGGGAGGGCCCCAAGGAGCTGCTGCTTGTGGCTGTCAAAGCTTCAGGTGGGAGTGGAGCCAACCCAACACAAGCCCTGCAGCAGCTGCCAACATCTGGCTGGAACTGCTTCCCAACATCTGGAAATTCAATTCCCATGGCTGACATTGCCTCTCAACATCTGGAAATTCAATTCCCATGGGTGGAACTGCATCCCAACATCTGGAAATGCAACTCTCATGGCTGGAACTGCTTCCCAACATCTGGAAGTGCAACTCCCATGGCTGGAACTGCATCCCAACATCTGGAAATTCAATTCCCATGGCTGGAACTGCATCCCAACATCTGGAAATTAAATTCCCATGGGTGGAACTGCTTCCCAACATCTGGAAATTCAATTCCCATGGGTGGAATTGCTTCCCAACATCTGGAAATTCAATTCCCATGGCTGGAACTGCATCCCAACATCTGGAAATTCAATTCCCATGGCTGGAACTGCATCCCAACATCTGGAAGTGCAACTCCCATGGCTGACATTGCTTCCCAACATCTGGAAATTCAATTCCCATGGGTGGAACTGCATCCCAACATCTGGAAATGCAACTCCCATGGGTGGAATTGCTTCCCAACATCTGGAAATTCAATTCCCATGGGTGGAATTGATTCCCAACATCTGGAAGTACAACTCCCACAGCTGGAATTACATCCCAACATCTGGAAGTGCAACTCCCATGGCTGGAATTGCTTCCCAATATCTGGAAACTCAATTCCCATGGCTGGAACTACTTCCCAACATCTGGAAATGCAATTCCCATCCCAACATCTGGCTGGAATTGCTTCCCAACATCTGGCTGGAAATGATCCCCTGGAGCCCCCAGCCCCTGTTCAGATCCTCACCATCGTCCGTGTGCTCAAATCTCCCAAGGACAAAGTTGATCCCAATCCATGCATAGACTCCTGCAGGAGGAAACAAAACAGATGTGGAATTCCAGGAATATCAGGAATAGCTGGATGATGAACTTGAAAGCAGATTGAAACATTTTCATTTGTTTTTTTCAGCTCTGTTACTGCTCATTTTTATTTTCTAAAATTGTAGAAGTTAAATATTCCTGGGAAATCATTAATGGTTGAGAATAATTCCTGGGAAATCATTCATTCCATCAGGAATTCCTGATGATTTTCTCCTCTCCCAGGTCAATGCCATGACAAAATTCCTGGCTGAATAATTAAGGACACTTTGATGTGTAAAATTCAGGAAAGAATTGAAGGAAATGAAATTTTGAAGGGATTTTAAGGCTCTGGTGATCACACCAAAATATCTCTGCTTTCCAAATTATCTCACCCTGCAAAGTTCCTTCCATCAGGAATGTTGGGATTTATCCTTTCCCTCCCTCTAGAGGAAATGGATTCAGGGTCATTCAATTTTCAGGGACAATCAGCAAAGATTTGGCCAATCAGGATTTGAAAAAGCAACAAAACCACCCCAAATATTCCCTTGGAAATCCCAAATATTCTCCAGATTCAATTCCATTAGAGGAAATCCTAAATATTTTCCAGATTGAATTCCAGTAAATTGCAAATTTTCAGGGATAATCAGCAAAGATTTGGCCAATCAGGAGCTCCAGATCTCACACTCCAGAGCTCCTGAGGAGCAAAGGCTCTCAAGCAAAGTAGGATTTGAAAAACCAATAAAAATACCCCAAATCATGCCAGGAATTCCTAAATATTTTCCAGATTCAATTCCAGTAAATTTTCAGGGATAATCAGCAAAGATTTGGCCCATCAGGAGCTCCAGAGGAACAAAGGAATATTCCAGAGGAACAAAGGAATATTCCAGAGGAACAAAGGAATATTCCAGAGGAAGGAACAAAGGAATATTCCTCTCCTGAGAAACAAAGGCTCTCAAGCAAAGCAGGATTTGAATAACCAATAAAAAATACCCCAAATCATCCCCTGGAAATCCCAAATATTTCCCAGACACTTTCCCAAGGCCCACCTACCTTCCTGCTTCCCAGAAATCACCTCAGCGTGGGAGTCAGAGAAGAGGAAATCGAAGTGCACGGGGATGTCCGTGAGCAGATCCTCCAGGATGGCTTTCTGCTGGCTGCAAAATTCCACAAAAATTGGATTAAACCAATCCCAGAAAACCTGGAGCTGTTCCATGCTGGAAATATCCTTTATCCAGACCCTCTGGAATGCAGGAAGCAGAGTCAGGAGAGGAAATCATGGAGGAATTCCCATGTGGGGCTGACTTTTCCCAGTACCTGGATTGATTCTCATCCTGTCCCATGGATCCTCTCCCTTCTGCCTCATTCCAGACTTAAAAATTCCCTGCAAACCAAATCCCAAAAAGCCCTGGAGTTGTTCCACACTCACAACATGGAAATATCCTTTATGCAGCCACTTTGCAGTGCAGGAGGGAGAGTCAGGAGAGGAAATCATGGAGAAATTCCAGGTTTCTCCCAGTATCTGGATTGATTCTCAGCATAATGAGTTTCCTGCTGCTGTCCCATGGAAAATCCTCTCCCTCCTGTCCCATTCCAGACATTTAACTCCTGCAAACCAATCCCAAAACACCCTCGAATTCTTCCACACTCATAACATGGAAATATCCTTTATCCAGACACTTTGGAGTGCAGGAAACAAAGTTAGGAGAGGAAATCATAGAGAAATTCCATGTTTCTCCCAGCACCTGGCTTGATTTTCATCATAATGAGTTTCCTGTATGTTTCCCATGGAAAATCCTCTCCCTCCTGCCTCACTCCACACTTAAACTCCTGCAAACCAATCCCAAAGAAACCTGGAGTTCTTCCACACTCACAACAGGGAAATATCTTTTATCCAGACACTTTGGAGTGCAGGAAGCAGAGTCAGGAGAGGAAAGTCTGGAGAAATTCCATGTTTCTCCCAGCACCTGGCTTGATTTTCATCACCATCTTTTCCTGTTCCAGTCCCATGAACAAACCTCTCCCTCCTACCCCATTTCAGATTTGAGCTCAACAAATATTCCTGCAAAGCAACCCCAAAGAAACCTGAAGTTCTTCCACAGTCACAACAGGGAAATATCCTTTATCCAGCCACTTTGGAGTGCAGGAAACAAAGTTAGGAGTGGAAATCATGGAGAAATTCCATGTTTCTCCCAGCACCTGGCTTGATTTTCATCATAATGAGTTTCCTGCATGTTTCCCATGGAAAATCCTCTCCCTCCTGCCCCATTTCAGACTCCAACTCACTGCAAACCAAACCCCAAAGAAACCTGGAGCTCTTCTACCCTCACAACATAGAAATATCCTTTATCCAGCCACTCTGGAGTGCAGGAAGCACAGCTAGGAGAGGAAAGTCTGGAGAAATTCCATGTTTCTCCCAGTACCTGGCTTGATTTTCATCATAATGAGTTTCCTGCATCTTTCCCATGGAAAATCCTCTCCCTCCTGCCCCATTCCAGACTTAAACTCCTGCAAACCAATCCCAAAAATCCCTCCAGTTCTTCCACACTCACAACAGGGAAATATCCTTTATCCAGCCACTCATGGAGTACAGAGTTAGGAGAGGAAATCATGGAGGAATCCCCACATGGAGCTGACTTTTCCCAGTATCTGGATTGATTTTCATCACAACATTTTCCTGTTGCTGTCCTGTGGAAAATCCTCTCCCTCCTGCCCCATTCCAGACTTAAACTCCTGCAAACCAATCCCAAAAATCCCTCCAGTTCTTCCGCACTCACAACAGGGAAATATCCTTTATCCAGGCACTCTGGAGTGCAGGAAGCAGGGAGAGGAGAGGAGAGGAGAGGAGAGGAGAGGAGAGGAGAGGAGAGGAGAGGAGAGGAGAGGAGAGGAGAGGAGAGGAGAGGAGAGGAGAGGAGAGGAGAGGAGAGGAGAGGAGAGGAGAGGAGAGGAGAGGAGAGGAGAGGAGAGGAGAGGAGAGGAGAGAAAATAATTGAGAAACTTCATGTTTCTCCCAGCACCTGGCTTGATTTTCATCATAATGAGTTTCCTGTATGTTTCCCATGGAAAATCCTCTCCCTCCTGCCCCGTTCCAGACTCCAACTCACTGCAAACCAAACCCCAAAGAAACCTGGAGCTCTTCTACCCTCACAACATAGAAATATCCTTTATCCAGCCACTCTGGAGTGCAGGAAGCAGAGTTAGGAGAGGAAATCATGGAAGAATTCCATGTTTCTCCCAGTACATGGCTTGATTTTCATCACAATGGATTTCCTGCTACTGTCCCATGGAAAATCCTCTCCCCATTCCACACTTAAACTCCTGCAAACCAATCCCAAAAATCCCTCAAGCTCTTCCACACTCACAACAGGGAAATATCCTTTATGCAGCCACTCTGGAGGGCAGGAAGCAGAGTTAGGAGAGGAAATCATGGAAGAATTCCATGTTTCTCCCAGTACTTGGCTTGATTTTCATCACAATGGATTTCCTGCTACTGTCCCCCCTCCTGCCCCATTCCACACTTAAACTCCTGCAAAACAATCTCAAAGAAACCTGGAGCTCTTCTACCCTCACAACATAGAAATATCCTTTATGCAGCCACTCTGGAGGGCAGGAAGCAGAGCTGGGATTCAGCTGGAATTCCCAAAGAAAAGCAAAGCAGGGAATCACCTCTCGGGCAGGATCCTCATGCCTGCAGTGCACAGGATGTACAGAGGAGTCTCCTTGTGCTTGGAGCGGGGCACGTGCTCGGCAGCGAAGCTCAGCAGGGGTGAGATGTAATCACTGACCTTGTCAGGGGAGCTGGCAAACTCGGAAATCCCTGGAAAACACAAAGGTGGGAGGGGAGGGGAGCAGCTGCAGCATTGCCTGGAAACCCTGAGCAGAGGTGGTGTGTCTGTGGGGTGCTCTGATGAAGGGAGGAATGATGAATCTGACCCCAGGTTCTCAGAAGGCTGGTTCATCATTATATTATATTAATTATATTATATTATATTATATTATATTATATTATATTATATTATATTATATTATATTATATTATATTATATTATATTATATTATATTATATTATATTATACTATATTATATCAAATTATATCATATCATATGACATTATATCATACGTCATTATATCATGTGACATTATATGACATTATTATATTATACTACACTAGATCACATTATATATTGTATCACATTATATATCACATTATATTACATCACATTATATCATACTCTATCAAATAGCATATTATTAGAATGCTATATTAAACTATACTAAAGAATAGTATACTATTCATATATCATATGATATATATTATTATATTATAGTATACTATTATATAATATATAATATACTATTCATACTATATACAGAAAGGATACTTACAGAATGCTAAAAAGCAATAAAAATTTATATTATATTATATTATATTATATTATATTATATTATATTATATTATATTACATTACATTACATTACATTATATGATATTATATTATAATATCATATTACATTATATATTACATTATACTAAACTAAACTATACTAAAGAATAGTATACTATTCATATATTATATGCTATATATAGTATATACAGCATACTAATATATAATATATTATATACAATATATAATATATATACACATATACATACATATATATATAATATATATATAATATATATAGTATACTATTCATACTACATACAGAAAGGATACAGACACAATGCTAAAAAGATAATAAAAAATGATATTATAATATATTATAATATATTATATTATAATATAATATAATATATTATATTATATTATAATATCATATTACATTATATATTACATTATACTAAACTAAACTATACTAAAGTATAGTATTTATATATTATATGCTATATATAGTATATACAGCATACTAATATATAATATATAATACAGATTATATATAATATACATTACACATACACATATATACGTATATATATAAAATGTGTATATATTATACACATTTTATATATACACATTATACATGTAATATATTATATATATATGTGTGTATAATATATATATATTATATATTATATACACATATATATTATATATATTACTATATATATAGCATACTATTCATACTATATACTATATACAGAAAGGATACAGACACAATGCTGAAAAGATAACAATGAAAACTCGTGACTCTGTCCAGAGTCCTGACACAGCTTGGCCCTGATTGGCCAAAGAGTGAAAACCTCAGCAGAACCC